>JAVIAB010000026.1:30660431-30700431 GCA_032433765.1 Megaustenia siamemsis | reverse complement strand
GAGTCTGATGGATGGGTTACTTTAAATCGATTCGGCCCCTGATACAATCCACCTAGCGGGTCAATGGTGGGGGAAATAATACAAGTGGCGGGTTACTTGAACCCGTTTTGACCCCTGCTGCAATACCAGGAGTTCCATGACAGTTATAAATAGTTGGATACAACAAGCAGGAAGTTATATTAAGGACAGAAATCTAGCAGGCAATGGCAGAAACCTAAGAGGCAAGGACAGAAAACTAGGGGGGTCGTGGTTCGTGGTTCGGTAAGTCCGTGGTTCGTTAAGTCCGTGGTTCGTGGGGTTGTGGTTCGTGGTTCGTTAGTTGATGGTTCGTTAAGTCCGTGGTTCGTGGGGTTGTGGTTCGTGGTTCGTTAGTTGATGGTTCGTTAAGTCCATGGTTCGTAGGGGTTGTGGTTCGCGGTTCGTGAGTTGATGGTTCGTTAAGTTCGTGGTTTGTTAAGTTCGTTGTTCGTGAGTTTGTGGTTCGTTAGTTGATGGTTCGTTAAGTCCGTGGTTCGTGGGGTTGTGGTTCGTGGTTCGTTAGTTGATGGTTCGTTAAGTCCATGGTTCGTAGGGTTGTGGTTCGTGGTTCGTGAGTTGAGGGTGCGTTAAGTCCGTGGTTCGTGGGGTTGTGGTTCGTGGTTCGTGAGTTGAGGGTGCGTTAAGTCCATGGTTCGTAGGGGTTGTGGTTCGCGGTTCGTGAGTTGAGGGTTCGTTAAGTCCGTGGTTCGTGGGGTTGTGGTTCGTGGTTCGTTAGTTGATGGTTCGTTAAGTCCATGGTTCGTGGGGTTGTGGTTTATTAAGTTTGTAGTTTGTTAAGTGCGTGGTTCGAGAGGTCGTGGGCAAGGGCAGAAACCTAAGAGGCAAGGGCAGAAACCTAGGAGGCAAGGTCAGAAACCTAGGAGGCAAGGGCAGAAACCTAGGAGGCAAGGGCAGAAACCTAAGAGGCAAAGACAGAAACCTAGGAGGCAAGGTCAGAAACCTAGGAGGCAAGGGCAGAAACCTAGGAAGCAAAGGCTGAAAAACACTCGTACTGACTAAGGCTTCCAAGGTGTATTTGATTGTCGCCCTATTTTTGTCTGTATAACCTAATATATCACTTTCATTTAGGCGAGGTAAAGAGAGAGAGAGAGAGAGAGAGAGAGAGAGAGAGAGGAAGAAAGGTGGAATGGTAGGAGAGAAGTCTAGTAGGGGTTAGAAGAGCGAGAGAGAGAGAGAGAGAGAGAGAGAGAGAGCGAGAGAGAGAAGCGTATGAGAAAGAAGGCGAGATGCTATGTATTAATGGTGAGAATAATCAAGTGTTACAATAGGAGGGACGCTAAAAATATGAGGGAGGGCGGGGGAGCTAAAGGGAGAGGCGGAGGGTGGACTGATAGGTTAGAAGTCGAAGAGAGGATAGGGGAGAAAGCGAGAGAGAGAGAGAGAGAGAAGGAAGGCGCGATGCTAGGGATAAATGGAGAGAATGAGTAAGTGTTTCAATGGAGGGAAATCTAGGCTGGAATAGTAGAGAGAGAGAGAGAGAAAGAGAGAGAGAGAGAAAGAGGGCGAGAGAGAGAGAGAGAGAGAGAGATAGCGAACCACTAACACCGAGGAACATATTTACACTACCAGCTTAGACTAACCAGTAATCTCTAACTGAGAGAGAGAGAGAGAGAGAGAGAGAGCGAGAGAAGCCTATGAGAAAGAAGGCGAGATGCTATGTATTAATGGTGAGAATAATCAAGTGTTACAATAGGAGGGACGCTAAAGGGAGAGGCGGAGGGTGGACTGATAGGTTAGAAGTCTAAGAGAGGAAAGGGGAGAAAGCGAGAGAGAAAAGGAAGGCGCGATGATAGGGATAAATGGAGAGAATGAGTAAGTGTTTCAATGGAGGGAAATCTAGGCTGGAATAGTAGAGAGAGAGAGAGAGAGAGAGAGAGAGAGAGCGAGAGAGAGAGAGAGAGAGCGAGAGAGATAGCGAACCACTAACACAGAGGAATATATTTACACTACCAGCTTAGACTACCCAGTAATCTCTAACTGTTTCACCCTTATGCTTCATTTATGGTACAACGCTAAGCAGACACCCAACTACATAGCTATAAATAAATGTTATCCCTGTACTATATATTTACTCAGTGTACTAAATATGTTTGTAATGTTATATAATATCCACTGTATGTTATACACCTATTGAGATTATAAAAGAATAAAATATATCTTCGTCTTCTGTTTTAAATTTAATGTTTTTTTATTGATGTTGTATAATCTACTAACCTATCACTATCGAGCAAGTACATGAAGAACGCCAAAGTCAGCACAAAGCAGACATAAACAGGTCACTTCCGGGGTCACCGGGACTAGAGGTCACCACGCGCCCGCCGCACGACCGATTAACTCCCCTTGATTCTCGTGTACATTTCGCGCGAGAGGCGCGCCGCGCGCCTCCCTATATATCTTTGTTAATTTAGCGCCTCAATGCTAACCAGATACACCTTACTATACTACTGATGCATCTTATCACCAAGCTTGTTCAATCTATACACTGAGCAAATCTTTAAAAACATCCTAGAGATGCCAGGCCTAAACATTAATGGGAAGATAATCAATAACCTGAGATATGCTGATAATACTGTTCTACTAGCAGAAAATCCTAAAGATCTACAATTACTTAATGTGATAAACATAACAAGCAAAAAATATGGACTAGAAATGAATATCAAAAAGACTAAAACTATGATCGTAAACAAAGAAAATTCACAAGACCTATAATTAAATATCACAGTTGAGGGAATACATCTGGAGACAGTTCAGAGCTACAACTACCTTGGACATACTATAACCAGTGATGGAAAATGTACAACTGAAATAAATAAAAGAATAGGTATGGCAAAAAGTAATTTTAATGCCATGAAAAATATACTAACAACAAAACAAATATCAGCAGGGCTGAAACTAAGAATGGCAAAATGTTACATCTTCTCAATATTCCTGTATGGTGCAGAAACATGGACTTAAGACAAGAAAAGAGAACAGAAAATTGAAGCCTTTGAAATGTGGATTTATAGAAGAATAGGTAGAATTGGATGGGAAGAAAAGAAAACAAACGATGAAGTTTTAAAACAACTGAAAATAAAAAGAAAACTACTAAATACAATTAAGACAAGACAAATGAAATTTTTGGGGCATGTTAAAAGACACAACAGCCTAATAAAATTAATAATGGATGGGAAAATACAAGGTAAAAGAGGCAGAGGCAGACCTAGACTAACATGGACGAGTAACATCAAAAGATGGACAAGTCAATCTATGTCAGCCTGCACCATCAAAGCAAGAAACAGAGTAGAATGGCGATCCATGGTAGCCAACCTTCGTTGCGGAGAAGGCACTCGATGATGATGATGATCCCATAATCCTGGGGTCTTTGGGGTACCACTTAAACCCTTAGTCAATCATCCCCGTTACTCTGTGTACAGTCATTCTTCTTCACTGCAAAGTCATGTCCATTCTTTGATGTTATCTTTTCCCTCTTTCTCTCTCTCACTCTCTCTCTCTCTCTCTCTCTCTCTCTCTCTCTCTCTGTGTGTGTGTGTGTGTGTGTGTGTGTGTGTGTGATCCAAATAAGGCCGACATTATGTTATATTAATAAAAGAATTTCACAGTCACCTCTGACTGTCCTAGTATCACAGTCACCTCTGACTGTCCTAGTATCACAGTCACCTCTGACTGTCCTAGTATCACAGTCACCTCTGACTGTCCTAGTATCACAGTCACATCTGACTGTCCTAGTATCACAGTCACCTCTGACTGTCCTAGTATCACAGTCACCTCTGACTGTCCTAGTATCACAGTCATCTCTGACTGTCCTAGTATCACAGTCACCTCTGACTGTCCTAGTATCACAGTCACCTCTGACTGTCCTAGTATCACAGTCACCTCTGACTGTCCTAGTATCACAGTCACCTCTGACTGTCCTAGTATCACAGTCACCTCTGACTGTCCTAGTATCACAGTCACCTCTGACTGTCCTAGTATCACAGTCACCTCTGACTGTCCTAGTATCACAGTCACCTCTGACTGTCCTAGTATCACAGTCACCTCTGACTGTCCTAGTATCACAGTCACCTCTGACTGTCCTAGTATCACATTCAATAGCCAAGAACACATTCAAACATTTTGAGTGATCGTATCTTGACACTCAATCATCACGTCGAGCATACAGATAGATACACTCAATCATCACGTCGAGCATACAGATAGATACACTCAATCATCACGTCGAGCATACAGATAGATACACTCAATCATCACGTCGAGCATACAGATAGATACACTCAATCATCACGTCGAGCATACAGATAGATACACTCAATCATCACGTCGAGCATACAGATAGATACACTCAATCATCACGTCGAGCATACAGATAGATACACTCAATCATCACGTCGAGCATACAGATAGATACACTCAATCATCACGTCGAGCATACAGATAGATACACTCAATCATCACGTCGAGCATACAGATAGATACACTCAATCATCACGTCGAGCATACAGATAGATACACTCAATCATCACGTCGAGCATACAGATAGATACACTCAATCATCACGTCGAGCATACAGATAGATACACAGCCCCCAAAAAGTTGGCATTTGTTAGTTGTATTTTTTGTTCTTAAAACTAAAAAATGGGTCCATGTTGCACAGAGTATCATGTGATACTCAAGAGTCATGGACGGTTAACGTAGATCATTTGGGGCCATTTGCATTGGGATTCTGCAGACAATCAAGCGCTATATATTTTTAAAATATGACGATCATCATTTTCAGGAGGACGTGAACTTCTGGTCAATATGTTGGATAGGCGGCAGGAACCATTGAAGGCTATGTCTGAAAAGTGTTCATTGTTGCAGTTTCCTCATATTCCAAGTCCGGCTTGTTGCAGGAGCTACTGAGTTAAGTGCTCTGTGCACACCGTGAGCTGTGTGTCTCATCCGTTTTGATCATGTTTCGATATTCCAGTTGTTAACAATGAATGATGACATCGTATGTCAGGGAACAGTTGGCTGCGCTCACTTTCTGTGCGGTTTCGCCGTATGTCTTTTGGCGTGTTCTGAGACTGCTATGATGGGGACTACAACTACCTTTTTGTTTTGGGAGATAGTAATTTCGGATGATTCCACTGGCACGGGCGGTTGAGAAATTATGTATTTTAATTCGTTTGCGGTGATACCGGGGCCTTTCATAACCAATAACCAATCTACAGATAAATGATGAAAATGCCATTGATACTAAAAGAGGTGATTATTGAGAGGAATCGTTTGAATTTATTATTTATTTTTTTTTTAAGTTTAGAATCGCTTTCTGCCATTTGTTTGGTAATATTCGAAGAAGAGACAATTTTAATTAATATAAAATTAGTAAAAAAAAAAAAAAAAAAGGAAAATACCCCCGTCACGCCAAGTGGCGGCGTATAAGGAATATGGTGTTAGTGACCATAAGGTGTTAGTGACCATAAGGTGTTAGTGACCATAAGGTGTTAGTGACCATAAGGTGTTAGTGACCATAAGGTGTTAGTGACCATAAGGTGTTAGTGACCATAAGGTGTTAGTGACCATACATTTTACAGACCTTCGGCACATGATTTTTAGGGTAATGTGGTCGATATTATTCCCGTGCCGCTTTACTTTCCCATAATCCGGTACCCATTAAAGGCTAGGTGAACTGGAAGCCGTCGGTTGGGATCGAACCCTACCTCTTGTCCTTTGTAGTCCAGTTCACTAACCACTGAGCTACCGCGACTCCACTGAAGGCCTTGGTAGTCTGGTTGGGAAAACCACCAGACGACTACCAACGTTCAGACAACCCGTGTTCGATTCCCGCTGGAAGCAGTGGGAGTTGTACTCGTGGTTGGGAAAAAAAAAATACTCCCGCAGTCGACCCAGCCGCTGGCAGAAATGGGTACCAGGGTATTACTCTGGGAAGGTGAGGAGTGTTGCCTCGCATTGTGATTTTCTATGTTTGAAGCGATACTATCCAGAAGTCTTCGAACACTTCTGGATAAGCGACCGATCACAAATGGGTGAAAACTCGCGTGCTAAGACGCCAATTCAAGTCTCGTACTTGACCTTTGAACTTCCGACTTTTCAAGGTGTCTGATTGGATTTGATTGATTGAAATCATCATCATAATATAACAAACTATGAATATCTGGGATCTGTAGTCATTAAAAAATCAAAATATAAAAGAATCTAGACCGGCCGTACGCTAATCTTACGGTCGGTTGTTTGATGTGCGACGGGGATAATCTGACGACTAACTGTGTGTTTATAGGTTCGGAATTGGAGTCAACAACGATGGCCTAACATCATCAAGCGCTATACATTTTTAAAGAAATATGACGATCATTGGAGGAACCATTGCAGGCTATGCATGAAAAGTGTTCCTTGTTGCAGTTTCCTCATATTCCAAGTCCGTGGGGGACTGGTTGGTCACGAGGCAAGACGCCGGCTTTGAGACAGAGAGGTTGTGGGTTGAAATCCCGGCTCACCGGTTGGGATTTTTATTTATGATTTCTCTCTGCGGCAACCACCCATGGTCTCAGCAGCGAGGCCCGGATTGAAACGTCAATTACTCATCGACGGAAAAAAAACATGAGTACCTCCGAAGACGGAGTTATCTGCCTGTGCGGCGAGGGATCCCTGTGCACACGGCTGCCAGGGAAAAATAGATTAACACGCAAAATTCAGTTCCTAGTCTCTAGGGACTTCGTCAGAGCTGAAAGCTGGCGAACGCACCAACAACAACAAAAGAAGATTAGCAATAACGAAACAAACAAACAACAACAACAACAATAACAACAACAACAACAACAAAAGAAGATTAGCAATAACGAAACAAACAAACAACAACAACAACAATAACAACAACAACAACAAAAGAAGATTAGCAATAACGTAACAAACAAACAACAACAACAATAATAACAACAACAACAACAACAAAAGAAGATTAGCAATAACGAAACAAACAAACAACAACAACAACAACTACAACAACAACAACAACAAACACAAAAGAAGATTAGCAATAACGAAACAAACAAACAACAACAACAACAACAACAAAAGAAGATTAGCAATAACGAAACAAACAAACAACAACAACAACAACAACAACAACAACAAAAGAAGATTAGCAATAACGAAACAAACAAACAACAACAACAACAACAAAAGAAGATTAGCAATAACGAAACAAACGAACAACAACAACAACAATAACAACAACAACAACAACAAAAGAAGATTAGCAATAACGAAACAAACAAACAACAACAACAACAACAACAAAAACAAAAGAAGATTAGCAATAACGAAACAAACAAACAACAACAACAACAATAACAACAACAACAACAACAAAAGAAAATTAGCAATAACGAAACAAACAAACAACAACAACAACAATAACAACAACAACAAAAGAAGATTAGCAATAACGAAACAAACAAACAACAACAACAACAATAACAACAACAACAACAACAAAAAAAGATTAGCAATAACGAAACAAACAAACAACAACAATAACAACAACAACAAAAGAAGATTAGCAATAACGAAACAAACAAACAACAACAACAACAATAACAACAACAACAACAACAAAAGAAGATTAGCAATAACGAAACAAACAAACAACAACAACAACAATAACAACAACAACAAAAGAAGATTAGCAATAACGAAACAAACAAACAACAACAACAACAACAACAACAACAAAAGAAGATTAGCAATAACGAAACAAACAAACAACAAAAACAACAACAAAAGAAGATTAGCAATAACGAAACAAACAAACAACAACAACAACAATAACAACAACAACAAAAGAAGACTAGCAATAACGAAACAAACAAACAACAACAACAACAAAAGAAGATTAGCAATAACGAAACAAACAAACAACAACAATAACAACAACAACAACAACAAAAGAAGATTAGCAATAACAAAACAAACAACAACAACAACAACAACAACAACAACAAAAGAAGATTAGCAATAACGAAACAAACAACAACAACAATAATAACAACAACAACAACAACAGAAGATTAGCAATAACGAAACTAACAAACAACAACAACAACAATAACAACAACAAAATAAGATTAGCAATAACGAAACAAACAAACAACAACAACAATAATAACAACAACAACAACAACAGAAGATTAGCAATAACGAAACAAACAAACAAACAACAACAATAACAACAACAACAACAACAAAAGAAGATTAGCAATAACGAAACAAACAAACAACAACAACAACAACAACAACAAAAGAAGATTAGCAATAACGAAACAAACAACAACAACAACAACAACAACAACAACAACAACAACAACAACAACAAAAGAAGATTAGCAATAACGAAACAAACAAAAACAACAACAATAACAACAACAACAACAACAAAAGAAGATTAGCAATAACGAAACAAACAAACAAACAACAACAACAACAACAACAACAACAACAACAACAACAACAACAACAACAAAAGAAGATTAGCAATAACGAAACAAACAAACAACAACAACAAAATAAGATTAGCAATAACGAAACAAACAAACAACAACAACAACAATAACAACAACAACAAAAAAAGATTAGCAATAACGAAACAAACAAACAACAACAATAACAACAACAACAACAAAAGAAGATTAGCAATAACGAAACAAACAAACAACAACAACAACAACAACAACAACAACAACAACAACAAAAGAAGATTAGCAATAACGAAACAAACAAACAACAACAACAACAACAAAAGAAGATTAGCAATAACGAAACAAACAAACAACAACAACAACAACAACAACAACAACAACAAAAGAAGATTAGCAATAACGAAACAAACAAACAACAACAACAACAATAACAACAACAACAACAAAAGAAGATTAGCAATAACGAAACAAACAAACAAACAAACAACAACAACAACAACAACAAAAGAAGATTAGCAATAACGAAACAAACAAACAACAACAACAACAACAACAACAACAAAAGAAGATTAGCAATAACGAAACAAACAAACAAACAACAACAACAACAACAACAAAAGAAGGTTAGCAATAACGAAACAAACAAACAACAACAACAACAACAACAACAACAACAACAACAACAATAAAACTTGGAAAACAGAGAAGACGCCTCATAAATGGAAAAAAGGAATCATTGTTAAGATCCCAAAAAAGGGCAATCTTAGAGATTGTAACAACTGGAGAGGCGTGACACTTTTGTCAGTTGCCTCAAAGTTATTCTGTAAAATCATCCTAAATAGAATAAAGGATTCAATAGATACAGTAATGCGTGAAGAACAGGCTGGGTTTAGAAAAGGGAGAAGCTGTCTTGACCACATTTTCACTCTACGACTTATATTGGAGGAACATATTGAAAAGCAAAAACCTTTTGTACTTAACTTCATCGACTTCAAAAAAGCATTTGATAGTATTCATAGAGATTCTTTGTGGAAAATTCTGAAGCAATATGGTTTACCATCAAAAATCATAAATATTATCAAAGACATGTATGATGGTTACACATGTGCAGTTCGAACAGAGGAAGGACTGAGCGAATGTTTCCCAATAGAAACTGGGGTTAAACAAGGATGTATTTTATCGCCCTTGTTATTTGGAATTGTTATGGACTTCATAATGAAGAAATGCTGCACTGGTAATAAAGGCATCGAATGGATACAAGGAGACCATTTGGAGGACCTCGACTTTGCTGATGACATAGTTCTCATCAGCAGTCAGATAAAAACGATGCAGGAAAACACAAATGAACTATCATCAATAGCCAGCAAAATTGGGCTTGAGGTCAATCATGAAAAGACTAAAGTCATGAAAAGTTTAATTCCAACAAGTGACAAAATATACATGGAAAACAAACCAGTAGAAGAGATCGATCACTTTATCTATCTTGGAAGTCACATTGATCGAGAAGGGGATACGAGCAAAGAAATTAGAATCAGACTGGCTAAAGCAGCAATGTCTTTCAGAAGCCTTGAAAAGTTGTGGAAATCAAAACTCATTAGCACAAACACAAAACTTAGGCTATTCAAATCAAATGTACTATCAACCCTTACGTATGCGTGTGAAAGCTGGAAAACAACAAGAGATATAGAAACAAAGTTGAACGCATTCGAAAATAAATGTCTAAGGAAAATACTTGGTATAGAATGGAACGAATTCAAAACAAACGAGGAAATTAGAGAAATCGCCAATCAACCACTAATATCTTCAGTAATAAAGAAAAGACGATGGTCATACGTTGGACATGTGATGAGAAGAGATAATAATCGAATAGCAAAGCAAGCCCTCATATGGGAAACAACAGGTAAAAGAAAAAGAGGAAGACCCAGGGAGACACTGAGAAGAACATTGATGAGAGAGGCAAGAGCAGCAGGAATCGGCTCCCTCAATGAGATAGAACTGCTTGCACAGAACAGAGACAGATGGCGAGATTTAATAAAATATCTTTAAAAGAAAACTGCTAGAACAAAAATTCATATAGGAGAAGGTGTATCTTGGTCTACGCCCTATGGGCCGGTTACGGCTCGAAAGGTCAATAGATAGATAGAATAACGAAACAAACAAACAACAACAACAACAACAAAAGAAGGTTAGCAATAACGAAACAAACAAACAACAACAACAACAACAACAACAACAACAACAAAAGAAGATTAGCAATAACGAAACAAACAAACAACAACAACAATAACAACAACAACAACAAAAGAAGATTAGCAATAGCGAAACAAACAAACAAACAACAACAACAACAATAATAACAACAACAACAACAACAAAAGAAGATTAGCAATAACGAAACAAACAAACAACAACAACAACAACAACAAAAGAAGATTAGCAATAACGAAACAAACAAACAACAGCAACAACAACAACAACAACAACAACAAAAGAAGGTTAGCAATAACGAAACAAACAAACAAACAACAACAACAACAACAACAACAACAACAAAAGAAGATTAGCAATAACGAAACAAACAAACAACAACAACAATAACAACAACAACAACAAAAGAAGATTAGCAATAGCGAAACAAACAAACAAACAACAACAACAACAATAATAACAACAACAACAACAACAAAAGAAGATTAGCAATAACGAAACAAACAAACAACAACAACAACAACAACAAAAGAAGATTAGCAATAACGAAACAAACAACAACAACAACAACAACAAAAGAAGATTAGCAATAACGAAACAAACAAACAACAACAACAACAACAACAACAACAACAAAAGAAGATTAGCAATAACGAAACAAACAAACAACAACAACAATAACAACAACAACAACAAAAGAAGATTAGCAATAACGAAACAAACAAACAACAACAACAACAACAACAACAACAACAACAACAACAACAACAACAACAAAAGAAGGTTAGCAATAACGACAACAAAAGAAGGAAACAAACAAACAAACAACAACAACAACAACAACAACTACAACAACAACAACAACAACAAAAGAAGATTAGCAATAACGAAACAAACAAACAACAACAACAATAACAACAACAACAACAACAAAAGAAGATTAGCAATAACAAAACAAACAACAACAACAACAACAACAACAACAACAAAAGAAGATTAGCAATAACGAAACAAACAACAACAACAATAATAACAACAACAACAACAACAGAAGATTAGCAATAACGAAACTAACAAACAACAACAACAACAATAACAACAACAAAATAAGATTAGCAATAACGAAACAAACAAACAACAACAACAACAATAACAACAACAACAACAACAGAAGATTAGCAATAACGAAACAAACAAACAAACAACAACAATAACAACAACAACAACAACAAAAGAAGATTAGCAATAACGAAACAAACAAACAACAACAACAACAACAACAACAAAAGAAGATTAGCAATAACGAAACAAACAACAACAACAACAACAACAACAACAACAACAACAACAAAAGAAGATTAGCAATAACGAAACAAACAAAAACAACAACAATAACAACAACAACAACAACAAAAGAAGATTAGCAATAACGAAACAAACAAACAAACAACAACAACAACAACAACAACAACAACAACAACAACAACAACAACAACAAAAGAAGATTAGCAATAACGAAACAAACAAACAACAACAACAAAATAAGATTAGCAATAACGAAACAAACAAACAACAACAACAACAATAACAACAACAACAAAAAAAGATTAGCAATAACGAAACAAACAAACAACAACAATAACAACAACAACAACAAAAGAAAATTAGCAATAACGAAACAAACAAACAACAACAACAACAACAACAACAACAACAACAACAACAACAAAAGAAGATTAGCAATAACGAAACAAACAAACAACAACAACAACAACAAAAGAAGATTAGCAATAACGAAACAAACAAACAACAACAACAACAACAACAACAACAACAACAAAAGAAGATTAGCAATAACGAAACAAACAAACAACAACAACAACAATAACAACAACAACAACAAAAGAAGATTAGCAATAACGAAACAAACAAACAAACAAACAACAACAACAACAACAACAAAAGAAGATTAGCAATAACGAAACAAACAAACAACAACAACAACAACAACAACAACAAAAGAAGATTAGCAATAACGAAACAAACAAACAAACAACAACAACAACAACAACAAAAGAAGGTTAGCAATAACGAAACAAACAAACAACAACAACAACAACAACAACAACAACAACAACAACAACAACAACAACAACAACAACAATAAAACTTGGAAAACAGAGAAGACGCCTCATAAATGGAAAAAAGGAATCATTGTTAAGATCCCAAAAAAGGGCAATCTTAGAGATTGTAACAACTGGAGAGGCGTGACACTTTTGTCAGTTGCCTCAAAGTTATTCTGTAAAATCATCCTAAATAGAATAAAGGATTCAATAGATACAGTAATGCGTGAAGAACAGGCTGGGTTTAGAAAAGGGAGAAGCTGTCTTGACCACATTTTCACTCTACGACTTATATTGGAGGAACATATTGAAAAGCAAAAACCTTTTGTACTTAACTTCATCGACTTCAAAAAAGCATTTGATAGTATTCATAGAGATTCTTTGTGGAAAATTCTGAAGCAATATGGTTTACCATCAAAAATCATAAATATTATCAAAGACATGTATGATGGTTACACATGTGCAGTTCGAACAGAGGAAGGACTGAGCGAATGTTTCCCAATAGAAACTGGGGTTAAACAAGGATGTATTTTATCGCCCTTGTTATTTGGAATTGTTATGGACTTCATAATGAAGAAATGCTGCACTGGTAATAAAGGCATCGAATGGATACAAGGAGACCATTTGGAGGACCTCGACTTTGCTGATGACATAGTTCTCATCAGCAGTCAGATAAAAACGATGCAGGAAAACACAAATGAACTATCATCAATAGCCAGCAAAATTGGGCTTGAGGTCAATCATGAAAAGACTAAAGTCATGAAAAGTTTAATTCCAACAAGTGACAAAATATACATGGAAAACAAACCAGTAGAAGAGATCGATCACTTTATCTATCTTGGAAGTCACATTGATCGAGAAGGGGATACGAGCAAAGAAATTAGAATCAGACTGGCTAAAGCAGCAATGTCTTTCAGAAGCCTTGAAAAGTTGTGGAAATCAAAACTCATTAGCACAAACACAAAACTTAGGCTATTCAAATCAAATGTACTATCAACCCTTACGTATGCGTGTGAAAGCTGGAAAACAACAAGAGATATAGAAACAAAGTTGAACGCATTCGAAAATAAATGTCTAAGGAAAATACTTGGTATAGAATGGAACGAATTCAAAACAAACGAGGAAATTAGAGAAATCGCCAATCAACCACTAATATCTTCAGTAATAAAGAAAAGACGATGGTCATACGTTGGACATGTGATGAGAAGAGATAATAATCGAATAGCAAAGCAAGCCCTCATATGGGAAACAACAGGTAAAAGAAAAAGAGGAAGACCCAGGGAGACACTGAGAAGAACATTGATGAGAGAGGCAAGAGCAGCAGGAATCGGCTCCCTCAATGAGATAGAACTGCTTGCACAGAACAGAGACAGATGGCGAGATTTAATAAAATATCTTTAAAAGAAAACTGCTAGAACAAAAATTCATATAGGAGAAGGTGTATCTTGGTCTACGCCCTATGGGCCGGTTACGGCTCGAAAGGTCAATAGATAGATAGAATAACGAAACAAACAAACAACAACAACAACAACAAAAGAAGGTTAGCAATAACGAAACAAACAAACAACAACAACAACAACAACAACAACAACAACAAAAGAAGATTAGCAATAACGAAACAAACAAACAACAACAACAATAACAACAACAACAACAAAAGAAGATTAGCAATAGCGAAACAAACAAACAAACAACAACAACAACAATAATAACAACAACAACAACAACAAAAGAAGATTAGCAATAACGAAACAAACAAACAACAACAACAACAACAACAAAAGAAGATTAGCAATAACGAAACAAACAAACAACAGCAACAACAACAACAACAACAACAACAACAAAAGAAGGTTAGCAATAACGAAACAAACAAACAAACAACAACAACAACAACAACAACAACAGCAACAACAACAAAAGAAGATTAGCAATAACGAAACAAACAAACAACAACAACAATAACAACAACAACAACAAAAGAAGATTAGCAATAGCGAAACAAACAAACAAACAACAACAACAACAATAATAACAACAACAACAACAACAAAAGAAGATTAGCAATAACGAAACAAACAAACAACAACAACAACAACAACAACAAAAGAAGATTAGCAATAACGAAACAAACAACAACAACAACAACAACAAAAGAAGATTAGCAATAACGAAACAAACAAACAACAACAACAACAACAACAACAACAAAAGAAGATTAGCAATAACGAAACAAACAAACAACAACAACAATAACAACAACAACAACAAAAGAAGATTAGCAATAACGAAACAAACAAACAACAACAACAACAACAACAACAACAACAACAACAACAACAACAACAACAACAACAAAAGAAGGTTAGCAATAACGAAACAAACAAACAACAACAACAACAACAACAACAACAACAAAAGAAGGTTAGCAATAACGAAACAAACAAACAACAACAACAACAACAACAACTACAACAACAACAACAACAACAAAAGAAGATTAGCAATAACGAAACAAACAAACAACAACAACAACAACAACAACAACAACAACAACAAAAACAACAACAAAAGAAGGTTAGCAATAACGAAACAAACAAACAACAGCAACAACAACAACAACAACAACAACAAAAGAAGGTAAGAAATAACGAAACAAACAAACAACAACAACAACAACAACAACAACAACAACAACAACAACAACAACAACAACAAAAGAAGGTTAGCAATAACGAAACAAACAAACAACAACAACAACAACAAAAGAAGATTAGCAATAACGAAACAAACAAACAAACAACAACAACAACAACAAAAGAAGGTTAGCAATAACGAAACAAACAAACAAACAACAACAACAACAACAACAACAACAACAACAACAACAACAACAAAAACAAAAGAAGATTAGCAATAACGAAACAAACAAACAACAACAACAACAACAACAACAACAACAAAAGAAGATTAGCAATAACGAAACAAACATTAAACGTCATAAAGAACGTGTGCACAATACTAGCAATGCAGTAAAATTAAAATTACCGAGGAAATGTATGTTCTCTATAGCGACATATGGTTGTGAATCATGGACAAAATCTCACAAACATCATCATCATCAAGTACCGTCTCTGCAACGAAGGTTGACTACCATGGAGCGCCATTCTGCTCCGTCTCTTGCTTTGATGGTGCAGTTTGTCATAGGCTGATTTGTCCATCTTTTGATGTTACTCGCCCATGTTAGTCTGGGTCTGCCTCTGCCTCTTTTACCTTGTATTTTCCCCTCCAGGATTACTTTTAGTAGGCTGTTGTGTCTTTTAACATGGTCCAAGAATCGCATTTGTCTTGTTCTAATTGTGTTTAGTAGTTCTCTTTTCATTTTTAGTTGTTTTAAGACTTCATCGTTTGTTTTCTTTTCCTTCCATCCAATTCTATATATACTTCTATAAATCCACATTTCAAAGGCTTCAATTCTCTGTTCTATTTTCTTGTCTAATTCCCATGTTCTCATCAAACAGCAAGGAAGATAATCGAGTCATTCGAAACAAAAGCTACAGAAAAATCATTAAGATACTTTTGATAATGAATAAGAGCAATGAAGACATATTACAAGATTTAAACAAAAATAGAAATAGCTTGTAGACGCCATTCTACAGAGTAAATTAAAATACTATGGCCACGTCAAAGGACACAACGGGCTGCAAAGAACAAGAGTGGAAGGCATGGTTCCTGGGCGACGCATCAAGGGCAGACAAAGAAGAAAAAGTGTTTAGAGACAGAGACAATCTGGCTAGATACAGAGATTCTCTCAGAGACAGAGACAATCTGGCTAGATACAGAGATTCTCTCAGAGACAATCTGGCTAGATACAGGGATTCTCTCAGAGACAATCTGGCTAGATACAGAGATTCTCTCAGAGACGGAGACAATCTGGCTAGATACAGAGATTCTCTCAGAGACGGAGACAATCTGGCTAGATACAGAGATTCTCTCAGACGGGCTGTGGTGTACGCACATTTCTGTGTGAGCTTTGTGTTTTGTTGTCATGTCTCCCAGGGTGTCGTGGCATAGACGAGGGGCACTCCTGTAGAATGTGTTTTGTTGTCATGTCTCCCAGGGTGTCGTGGCATAGACGAGGGGCACTCCTGTAGAATGTGTTTTGTTGTCATGTCTCCCAGGGTGTCGTGGCATAGACGAGGGGCACTCAAGTAGAATGTGTTTTGTTGTCATGTCTCCCAGGGTGTCGTGGCATAGACGAGGGGCACTCAAGTAGAATGTGTTTTGTTGTCATGTCTCCCAGGGTGTCGTGGCATAGACGAGGGGCACTCTTGTAGAATGTGTTTTGTTGTCATGTCTCCCAGGGTGTCGTGGCATAGACGAGGGGCACTCTTGTAGAATGTGTTTTGTTGTCATGTCTCCCAGGGTGTCGTGGCATAGACGAGGGGCACTCTTGTAGAATGTGTTATGTTGCTATGTCTGTCTAACCGCTACACCAACAACGCAACAATATATTAATGACAAAACATGAATGGTTATGTCAACAGGGAAAAAAACAACAACATAACAAATGTACAAACAACAGACTGTTTATTGATACAACATTTGTACATCAGATCAAGTTGTCATTTTTATTGTATACAACAATGCTACTTGTAAAATATGGTTATGGAAGTCCCCGGTATCACTGCAAACGAATTAAAACCCATAATTGATCAACCACCCGTGCCAGTAGAATCATCCGAATTACAATCTCATCTCCCAAGCAAAAAAAGGTAGCTGTAGTCCCCATCATAGCAATCTCAGCACACGCCAGAAGACATAAGGCGAAACCGCACAAACATTGGATTCATCCGAATTACTATCTCATCTCCCAAACAAAAAAAGGTAGCTGTAGTCCCCATCATAGCAGTCTCAGCACACGCCAAAAGACATAGGCGAAACCGCACAGAAAGTGAACACAGCCAACTTTTCCCTGTCATACGATATCATCATTCATCATTAACAATTGGAATATCGAAACATGACCAAAACGGATGAGACACACAGCTCACGGTGTGTACAGAGCACTTAACTCAGTAGCTCCTGTAACAAGCCGGACTTGGAATATGAGGAAACTGCAACAAGGAACACTTTTCAGACAGCCTGTAAAGGTTCATGCCGCCAATCCACCATATTGACCGGAATTTATTTGTATAATAGAACTCAAGAAGCAACAAAGCGTTCAATCATTTGACAGACGTTACCACTGTTATCCAACAAGTAAATAACTCTAGAGGCAAAACGGGCACTCTACAATATAATCTTCATCCCGTGCTACCAATGTTAGTCCTGGACTCTAGACTGAGGAACAATAAGGAAAATAACCTCTACCAAAGTTAAACGAATAACAGGAAACATATGATAATTAAGAAAACAAACGAAGAACTGAGAAAAAAAAGCAAGGAGTATTTCCCACCATAGAGTACATAAAGAAACAACAGATAAACGGTTTGGACTACGATACAACAACACTCAAAACGAGCGTTCTCTCTCTCTCTCTCTGCGATCAAGACTCAACCAGAGTGGGATTCCAGACTCTCACATTTTCACAGCTGTCTGTTTAAATGAATTTATCGACCCCACAGACAGAACATCATAATTAGACTCTGTTAGATCCACTCTGATTGAATACCTGTTAAAACGTTGCACTGTGTTCTGCGCCAGTGGCCCTGTGTAACCGATTTCAACCAGCATTTTATGCAGGTTTGCTTTCCTTAGCCTTTCTTAACACACAAAGATAGGAGATGTGACTAACACAGACATGCACACACAAAGATATGAGATGTGACTAACACAGACATGAACACACAAAGATAGGAGATGTGACTAACACAGACATGCACACACAAAGATAGGAGATGTGACTAACACAGACATGCACACACAAAGATAGGAGATGTGACTAACACAGACATGCACACACAAAGATAGGAGATGTGACTAACACAGACATGCACACACAAAGATAGGAGATGTGACTAACACAGACATGCACACACAAAGATAGGAGATGTGACTAACATAGACATACACACACAAAGATAGGAGATGTGACTAACACAGACATGCACACACAAAGATAGGAGATGTGACTAACACAGACATGCACACACAAAGATAGGAGATGTGACTAACACAGACATGCACACACAAAGATAGGAGATGTGACTAACACAGACATGCACACACAAAGATAGGAGACATGAATAATATAAACATGCACTCACAAAGATAGGAGATGTGACTAACACAGACATGCACACACAAAGATAGGAGATGTGACTAACACATACATGCACACACAAAGATAGGAGATGTGACTAACACAGACATGCACACACAAAGATATGAGATATGATTAACACAGACATGCACACACAAAGATAGGAGATGTGACTAACACAGACATGCACACACAAAGATAGGAGATGTGACTAACACAGACATGCACACACAAAGATAGGAGATGTGACTAACACAGACATGCACACACAAAGATATGAGATATGACTAACACAGACATGCACACACAAAGATAGGAGGCATGAATAATATAAACATGCACTCCCAAAGATAGGAGATGTGACTAAACACAAACAAACAAAGATATGAGTCATGACTAATATAAAAAGGCATACTTTAAGATATGAGGTGTGACTAGCATGGACATACACACAAATATATGAGATATGACTAACATAGATTTGCACACACAAAGGCATGAGATGTGACTAACATAGACATGCACACAAGGATATGAGATGTTACTAACATAGACATGCACACAAAGATATGAGATATGACTAACATAGACATGCACACAAAGATATGACATTGACATATCACTAACACAGATACACACTAAGATATGAGATATGACTAAACACAGACACACACAAATATATGAGACATGATTAACGCGGACACACACCAAGATATGAGCCATGGCTAGCACACACACAAGATAGGATATGAGCCATGGCTAGCACAGAAACACACTAAGATATGAATCATGGCCAGCCCAGACACACACCAAGATATGAGCCATGACCAGCACATAACCCACCAAGATATCAGTCATGTCTATCACAGACTCCCACTAAGATATAAGCTAAGAATAGCACGGATATACACCGAGAATTGAGCTTTCAATAAACGTTGCGAGAACGCCAAACCCAAGGACAAACCATGAAAAAGATGGATTGATGGAATATTAGAAACACTAGGAAACATAACAGCAGGAGAGGCCAACAGAAGAGCAAAAGATGGATTGATGGAATATTAGAGACACTAGGAAACATAACAGCAGGAGAGGCCAACAGAAGAGCAAAAGATGGATTGATGGAATATTAGAGACACTAGGAAACATAACAGCAGGAGAGGTCAACAGAAGAACAAAAGATGGATTGATGGAATATTAGAGACACTAGGAAACATAACAGCAGCAGAGGCCAACAGAAGAACAAAAGATGGATTGATGGAATATTAGAGACACTAGGAAACATAACAGCAGGAGAGGTCAACAGAAGAGCAAAAGATGGATTGATGGAATATTAGAGACACTAGGAAACATAACAGCAGGAGAGGCCAACAGAAGAGGAAAAGATGGTTTGATGGAATATTAGAAACACTAGGAAACATAACAGCAGGAGAGGCCAACAGAAGAGGAAAAGATGGTTTGATGGAATATTAGAAACACTAGGAAACATAACAGCAGCAGAGGTCAACAGAAGAGGAAAAGATGGTTTGATGGAATATTAGAAACACTAGGAAACATAACAGCAGCAGAGGTCAACAGAAGAGGAAAAGATGGTTTGATGGAATATTAGAAACAATAGGAAACATAACAGCAGCAGAGGTCAACAGAAGAGGAAAAGATGGTTTGATGGAATATTAGAAACACTAGGAAACATAACAGCAGGAGAGGCCAACAGTTGACTAAAAAATTGCAAATTTCTCTCCTCAACACTGAACGGCAAAAGAGGAAGGAAATCATAAAAAAAAACAATGCTATAAGCGCAGGTCAGTATTATTGCATCATTTTGAAATACACACACACACAACGGGGTGTAAATCATTTCAAAGATTTCACAAATACTTTTCCAAACACATTTTCAATGTCTTTCTTTGGACCTAAAACAGTTTAAAACACAAAACTATAGCGTCAGTATCAAGTACAACATTAAAATACTTCTTTTGTTTACTTCTAAATTATTATGTATTGGGAGACAGTAACAACCGACGGAAGTGGACAACCACCGTCGATACTTCTTTGTACAATCATGAATCGCGAGTTCTTAAATGTTATGTAGAGTCAGTCTTAACATATGGATGTGAATCATGGACGATAGGACAACAGACATGAAAATCACTGGAGTCTGTAGAAATGTGATTTTACAGAAGAATGTTGAGAGTACCATGGACAGCTAAGAAGAGTAACGAAAACGTTCTGAAAGAGGCCAAAGCAAAAAGAGAGCTAATTTCCAATATTAGGAAGAAACAATCATCATTTTTTGGCCATGTAATAAGAAGAGAACAGCTGGAATATATTGTAACAACTGGGAAAATTGAGGGACGAAAAGATAGAGGGAAACAAAGAGAAAAAATACCAGACGGTTTAAGAGAATGGCTTGGCAGAAGGTCAACAAGAGAAATGATAAATAGCTGCCGAGATCAAAAGTTGTGGAGAGACATGATCACCTACGCCAGCAGACCCGGTACTTGATGATGATGATGACAGAAACAAACATAAGAATAGAAGTGGTAAACAACAATTTTAACATGAAAAAATATACTGACAAGAAAGTAAACAACATCAGAACTAAAAACACAAATAACAAAATGCTATATTTACTCAACATTCATGTATACTGCAGAAACATGGACATTAAATAAGGAAACAGAAGAGGAAATTGAAGCTTTTGAAGTATGGATCTATAGGGAAATGGGGAGAATTGGGTGGAAGAGGAAAAGGAAAAGAGAAACAAGAAAGTTCTGAATCGGCTGAAAATGGGGAAAAAAAGAACTACTTAACACAACTCTGAAAAAAAGAACTACTTAACACAACTCTGAAAAAAAGAACTACTTAACACAACTCTGAAAAAAAGAACTACTTAACACAACTCTGAAAAAAAGAACTACTTAACACAACACGGAAAAAAAGAACTACTTAAAACAACTCTGAAAAAAAGAACTACTTAACACAACTCTGAAAAAAAGAACTACTTAACACAACTCGGAAAAAAAGAACTATTCAACACAACTCGGAAAAAAAGAACTATTCAACACAACTCGGAAAAAAAGAACTACTTAACACAACTCGGAAAAAAAGACAACAGAAATTGGTGGGACATTAGAGAGGTAATACACTTCTGAAAGTCATCTTGGAAGGGAATGTAGATGAGGAAGAGGCAGACCAAGACTAGCGTGGACTGATAACATCAAAAGGTGGACAGATGCACCATCAAGATAAGAGATCGAGTAAAATGGCGCCCATGGTAGCCAACCTTCGACGTGGAGACGACACCCCGTGAATAGCGCTCCATGGTAGCCAACCTTCGACGTGGAGACGACACCCCGTGAATAGCGCTCCATGGTAGCCAACCTTCGACGTGGAGACGACACCCCGTGAATAGCGCTCAATGGTAGCCAACCTTCGACGTGGAGACGACACCCCGTGAATAGCGCTCCATGGTAGCCAAGCTTCGACGTGGAGACGGCACCCAATGAATGGCGCTCCATGGTAGCCAACCTTCGATGTGGAGACGGCACACAGTGAATAGCACTCCATGGTAGCCAACCTTCGATGTGGAGACGGCACCCAATGAATGGCGCTCCATGGTAGCCAACCTTCGATGTGGAGACGGCACACAGTGAATAGCACTCCATGGTAGCCAACCTTCGATGTGGAGACGGCACCCAATGAATGGCGCTCCATTGTAGTCAACCTTCGATGTGGAGACGGCACCCAATGAATGGCGCTCCATTGTAGTCAACCTTCGATGTGGAGACGGCACCCAATGAATAGCGCTCAATGGTAGCCAACCTTCGATGTGGAGACGGCACCCCGTGAATAGCGCTCAATGGTAGCCAACCTTCGATGTGGAGACGGCACCCAATGAATGGCGCTCCATTGTAGTCACCCTTCGACGTGGCGATCCACGAAAACTAGCAGGTGTTCCCAGTCATTTTCACAGATGGAGAAGTCATTCAAAGATGATTTACAGATATCTCTATATCGTAGTTTAGGTCTGTCGATTTGTCTTTTACCGCGTGATAGTTCACCATATAGTATTTGCTTGGGAATGCGTTTTTCTTCCATTCGCTGACCTTCAATTATATACGCAACATATTTCAAGTTCTGTCAAGTACTTTTCTTTGTTCAGATTGCCTCCTGTAACGAGAGCTCTGTATAACGAATTCCCTATCATTTTATGTATCTGTTGTAGGCAAAGAATACATGCTCAGTCAGAGATAACTTTCAAGAATAAATAAAAACACGCGCAGTTGTCTTCTCATAGTTAAAGGTTAAATAAATTGTGCAATTGTTAATTAATCATAATGTACCCCCAACTGCACATAGATCACGTGGGACACAAAACTGTGAGAATGTAGTTAACGAGCACTCGGGGAACACTCGAACTGTCCTCGTTGATTGCTTGTAGGATTTGTATGTACACCTGAAGCTGTTCCGATGTTGGTTGACCTTGACCTGAGTCGTATGGAATTGATAAGGTGACGAAATGATTGTTGCTTCCACTGACGTTCCGACTGGTACCGGGGATTGTTAACCTCGATTTCTTCCTGCAGTTTCTGCGCTTCTTTTGCACGGCTTGCAGCTGCCAGATAAATTCGTTTTTTAATTCCTTATCAAAGTCAAGCCGACCCCGTTGGTCAAGCTCCGAGACCAGAAGGTCAGAGAAGGTCTTAATTGCTGTTTCATATTTAGTATCAATCTCCTGCAAAGTCAGAACGGACATGGTTTTAAGTTCTTCGATAGTGTATCTCGACCACGTGACAAGGGTTTTGCCACCCTCGACATTGGTTTCGTTATTTGAAGTTGTATTTGTTGAGACATGATCACCCCTCGGTTGGTTCATGATGTCATCGATCTCTCGAATAACTTCTTCCGCTGTGGGTATATTCTCCTCCGGTTGTGGACAGGTCCCCAGTAATCTACTCTGGTCCAACAGCTGTGCAGCGTCCTCAAAGTCCGATGCTTCCAGGAGAAATAACTCATCCCCACAATGTTTGTTTTCTGATGTATTCATCCTGTCCGGAGCTGATGGTCTGTGTTATGCTTTATCACGGATAATCTGAAATATAACAAAGTTATAAATGAATGAATGTTAATTCAATTTCCAACAAAAATTAACATTGATATTTTGTGTATTTTAGCTATTTATTAGTTATTTATTAGTTATTTGTTATTTATTAGTTATTTATTTCTTCGTGACCTGCAAAGTCCACATAGATTAGGAACTTTTTTTTCCACCACGTTCGCCAGCTTTTACCTCTGACGAAGTCCCTAGAGACTAGGAACTGGATATTGCGTGTTAATTGCGTTACAATTTTCCCCTAGCAGCCGTGTGCACAGGGGTCCCTCGCCGCACAGGCAGATAACTCCGTCTTCGGAGGTACTCATATTTTTTCCCGTCCATGAGTAATTGACGTTTCAAGCCGGGCCTCGCTGCTGAGACCAGGGGTGGTTGCCACAGAGAGAAATCATAAATTAAAATTAAAAAAAGATTTGAACCCACAACCTCTCTGTCTCGAGGCCGGCGTCTTGCCGGATAGTCCCCCAGATTGGGAACTGAATTATGCGTGTTAATGCGATAGAAAATATACTAACATCAAATCAAATAACACCAGGGTTAAAGTTAAGAATAATACGGAGACCTAATGAATGGCAGGTGTTCCATAGTAGCCAACCACATGGTAGACTAGAGACCTTCTGTTAGAAGTTGTGTGTAGACCTATTATATAACACAACATATTGCGTAGACCAGATACCTTCTATTATATATCACAACATATTGTGTAGACCAGATTCTTCCATTATATAACACAACATATTGCGTAGACCAGATACCTTCTATTATATAACACAACATATTGTGTAGACCAGATACCTTCTATTATATAACACAACATATTGTGTAGACCAGATACCTTCTATTATATAACACAACATATTGTGTAGACCAGATACCTTCTATTATATAACACAACATATTGTGTAGACCAGATATCTTCCATTATATAACACAACATATTGTGTAGACCAGATACCTTCTATTATATAACACAACATATTGTGTAGACCAGATACCTTCTATTATATAACACAACATATTGTGTAGACCAGGTACCTTCTATTATATAACACAACATATTGTGTAGACCAGGTACCTTCTATTATATAACACAACATATTGTGTAGACCAGATATCTTCCATTATATAACACAACATATTGTGTAGACCAGATACCTTCTATTATATAACACAACATATTGTGTAGACCAGATACCTTCTATTATATAACACAACATATTGTGTAGACCAGATACCTTCTATTATATAACACAACATATTGTGTAGACCAGATACCTTCTATTATATAACACAACATATTGTGTAGACCAGATACCTTCTATTATATAACACAACATATTGTGTAGACCAGATACCTTCTATTATATAACACAACATATTGTGTAGACCAGATACCTTCTATTATACACTGCTTGGTGCAGTAACATGGACATTAGACGAGAAAACAGAACAGAATATCGAAGCCTTTTGAAATGTGGATTTATAGGTAGAATTGGATGGAAAGAAAAGAAAACAAACGATGAAGTCTTAAAACAGCTAAAATTGAAAAGAGAACTACTAAACACAATTCAAACAAGACAAATGAGGTTTTTTGTTCATGTTAAAAGACACAACAGCCTACTAAAAGTGATATTGAAATGGAAATTACAGGTTAAAAGACACAGAGGCAGGCCAAGACTAACATGAGCGAGTAACATGAAAAGATATTAGTTGCAATAATAATAATAACAATCGTAATAATAATAGTAATATTACTTGTAATAATAACATTAATAATAATAATCGTGCTGAAGTCGGATGTGTTGGTTCGAAAGGCGCAAATATCACAGTTATACTGCAAACCACAACTCAACGCAGACACGCCCACTTAACGTCCTTTTAAGGGCGAATGATGAGGAGGAATATTCTAGTCTACCAGAATACTCTAGAATACTTTAGTCATCGGGCCAACGCTCTAGTCTACCAGAATACTCTAGAATACTTTAGTCATCGGACCAACGCTCTAGTCTACCAGAATACTCTAGAATACTTTAGTCATCGGACCAACGCTCTAGTCTACTAAAATACTCTAGAATACTTTAGTCATCGGACCAACGCTCTAGTCTACCAGAATACTCTAGAATACTTTAGTCATCGGACCAACGCTCTAGTCTACTAAAATACTCTAGAATACTTTAGTCATCGGGCCAACGCTCTAGTCTACCAGAATACTCTAGAATACTTTAGTCATCGGGCCAACGCTCTAGTCTACCAGAATACTCTAGAATACTTTAGTCATCGGGCCAACGCATGCAAGCAGAATAATTGCAATAATATAACTATAATAACAATCTTTATAATAAAAGTAATATTAATTGTAATAATAATAGCAGCAACAATATAGTAACAACAATCAGAAGAATAATGAACACAAATAAACAGAACATCAACATAACTATAGATATCAGGAAAAATAAAACAAGTAGAGGAATTCAAACACCTAGGAAGTTTAGTGACAAACGATAACTCATAAACAGCAGAGATAGAATCAAGATGCATCAAAGCTTGTCAAATCATTGGACAGCCTATCACCACTATTGCCCAACAAGGAAATAACTCTAGAGGCAAAACGGGCACTATACAATACAATCTTCATCCCAACGTTGTGCTACCAATGCCAGACCTGGACCCTAGATACAAGAACAATAAGAAAAATAACATCTACTGAGATGAAATGTGTTAGACGAATGACAGGAAACAGTCTGAGAGATAAGATCAGAAATGAAGAACTGAGAAAAAAGCTAGGAATAGCCCCCGCCATAGAATATATAAGGAAACAACAGATACAATTGTTTGACCACGTGACAAGGCAGAAAAAATCAAAACGCAACACAACAAGCCTTCAGCAAACGTTGTGAGAACACCAGACCCAAGGGTCGACTACAAAACAGATGGATCAATGAAATATTAGAAACACAAGGAAACATAACAGCAGCAGAGGCGAACAGAAGAGCAAAAGACCGCAAATTATATCTCCCATCAACGCCGAAAGGCAGATGAGGAAGAAGATAATAAGCAATATAAATTGTAAAAATAACAAAAAAACATTGTTGCTATTATCAATAATAGCAACAACATAATAATAAAAACAATCATAATAATAGGAGATGTTAATTGTAATAGTAATAATTATAATATCCTGTGTGTTACCGGGGCCTCATTATGAGGGAGGTAAAGAATAGTGACACTGTGACCTTCCAGGCATGTCGTAAGAGGCGACTAAGGAGGTTGATCGATGGCTTGACAAGCTGTCATTGTAAAAAGTCTTGTTATGGAAACAGCGCCATAGATTTTAGATCAGTGATCTCTGCAATATGTGCCATTTTGGCACGCAAGGTTTCTGTTTTTGAGATTGTGGTTCTGCCCTATGTGCCGTCTTCGGCTCGAAAGGACAATAGATAGAATAATTATAATAAAAGGACTCAGACTTAATAGCAAAAAGACAGAAGTAATGGTAACAACAAAGAAAAAGACATCACCTCAGTGCAAAATAAAGACAAGTGGAACAATATTAAAACAGGTAAATGAATTTAAATATTTGGGAACTTTGTTAACCTCAGACGGAAGATGTACAAAAGAGGTGAGATGCAGAATGGCTCATGCAAAAGCAGCTTTCCAAAAAATGAGGAAGATACTATGCAATCTATTTTTGACAATAGAAACAAGAAAAAGAGTTCTTAAATGTTATGTAGAGCCAGTCTTAACATATGGATGCGAAAAATGGACAATAGGACAACAGACAAGAAAATCACTGGAGTCTGTAGAAATGTGGTTTTACAGAAGAATGTTGAGAATCCCATGGACATCTAAGAAGAGTAATGAAGATGTTCTGAGAGAGGTCAAAGCAAAAAGAGAGCTAATTTCCAATATTAGGAAGAAACAATCATCATTTTTCGGCCATGTAATGAGAACAGAACAACTGAAATATATTGCAACAACTGGAAAAATAAGAGGGACGAAGAAATAGAGGGAAGCAAAGAGAAAAGATACCAGACAGCTTAAGAGAATGGCTTGGCAGAAGGTCAACAAGAGAAATAATAAATAACTGTCGAGATCGAAAGTTGTGGAGAGACATGATCACCTAGGCCAGCAGGCCTGGTACTTGATGATGATGATAAATAATAATAATAGCATACACAAATTAGATAACTCACCTATACTCTGCATCAAAACAATGACCCTTATTACAGTGTCAACTCAGGTGTTAAGCTTAGCCAGGTAATTTTTTTTATTTTTTAAAATCTTTATTTCGTTTCTAAAACAGTACATTCCATTTTACAACAATACATTTCATGTATGTGATTTGATGATGATGATGATACATATATTTTCCATGTAAAAAGTTAAGTAATCTATTGCACCACACGACCAAAGGTTCAAAGGAAAATAGGAGCGCCAGAGGCGACAATAGACTTGATCACCCCGACCTACAAAGGTGGAACTTTCTTTATGTCTGTCGCCACTAAAGGTAGCTAAGCGAGGCGACAATAGCCTCGAGCCTGTCTTTTGGCAGGTGTGACGTCTCGTCGGCGTCTTAACTGATATCTTGTCTATTGATTGCCGCCAGTGAATGCTTAAAACGAGGCAAACAATAGCCTCGAGCACTCTGACGTCTGTCGTCGGCGGCTGTATTGTTTTGATGATGCCACCAAGTGTGGCAAAACAAGGGAGATAAAGGACTTGACAGGTGTGCCTTTCCACTTGAATAGTGGAAAATCATTCATTCGCATTCTTCCATTCATTCTCGAAAATTTAATTTATTGTTTAAAAATGGACATTGCTCTTTTATTATAAATAAGTAAAAGCAAGTTGGCATTAAAAGTCTTAGATTGGTAAACGGCAGCATTTCTGCAAGCCCACACTAAATTCCTATATTCCGACAATAGAATTAGGGATTTAGTGTAGGATTGTTGTGTTGTTGTTTTTGGCAGTGTGTTTAGCATGATAGATCTGTATATGTCTACTTTCTGTGTAGTGTGTGTTTCTAGTGTGTGTTGTAACTCTGTTCTTGCTGGTATGATTGTGCTGCATTTGTAGAATATGTGTTCTTCTGTTTCTTGTATGTTTCGCCTACAAAGTTGGCATTTTGCTGCTTGTCCTGTGGGTGTCATGCTGTATATGAGTCTGTATGTGACTTCCCTTGCTTTGGGAGCAATGTGTGGGTTGTGGAGGTTTGTGAAAGTGCTGGTGTAGTCTGTGAGAAAGTATTTTTGACCTCTCTTGATTCTGAGCTGTAATTGAGGTGCTTGCTGTTTAATGAGGTGTTTGTAAATGGTGTTTGTCTTTTGATGTAATAGATTGCCGTGTCCTTGGATGGCTTGAATGCAATTTTTGTAGAATGTGGGTGTGGGACCGAAATGGTGAGGTATTGAGTTGTTGGGTTTTCTGAATTTGAGTAATCTCAGTCCCATGTAATAGTGTGCGAAAATATGATTGTCTGGTTGTTGGATGATGCGGCTTACGTGGCTTATCCTGAGAGTTTTAATTTGTGTGTGTATGTCCTGTAGTGAAATACCTCCTTGTTTTTTGTGTTGTATTAGTGTTTTGTGTTGTATGCTGTGTAAAGTGCTTCCAAAAACAAAATGTCTTATGAGTTTTCTTATGTCTGTTATTGTTTGCTGAGGTGGATTAAAGACTGTAGCTATGTATATTAGTTTTGGCATGATGTAAGTGTTTACAATGATGCTCCTACCAAAAATTGTGAATGTTTTGTATTTGTATCTCTGCAGCATGTCTGTTATCTGTGTGACTAGGTTCTGCCATGTTGGTTTGTGTGTTCTGTTTGGGTTGCAAGGATATGTAATTCCATACAACTTGATGTTAGGAACAGGTGTTAGAGCAGAGGGAAAGTCCACTTTGTTCTTCCACCTGCCTATGCCCATGATGAATGATTTATGTGTGTTTATCTGTGCCCCGCTACCTTTCCCAAATTCTGTGAAAGTATTGAGGATGTTGTCTATTGATGTAATGTTTGATGGAAAGAAGACAGTATCGTCAGCGTAGGCTAACAATTTCTGCTCTCCTTTCCCTGGTGTGAATGTACCTTTAATGGAGCTGTCTTGTCTGATGCTCTCTAAGAGCGGTTCTATGGTCAAAGCGTAAAGTAAAGGAGAGAGAGAACATCCCTGTCGGACCGATCTGGTTAGTCCGAAGGCCTCTGTGAACGAATGGTTCACTAGGACTTTACTTTCAGGTCTAGAATACAGAATGTGTATCCACTGTCTGAAGCTTCTTTCTAAGTTGCAGTTCAGTAGTGTCTTGTGGAGAAAGGAATGAGATACTCTGTCGAAGGCTTTTTCTTGGTCGAGAGATAGAATGGAAGATTGACTGTCTTTGTCATGAGTGTACGTTATGATGTCTCGTATAAAATGTGTGTGCTGGTGGATGTTTCTGCCCTGTACACTGCACTGTTGATCTTTGTGAATGAGTGTTGCCATGAAGGGTTTGAGTTTGTTTGTTAGTGCTTTTGTTAGTATCTTGTAGTCTGTGTTAAGTACTGAAATGGGTCTGTAGTTTTTAAGAAGTGATTTGTCTGTGTTGTCTTTGCGGAGTAATGTTATGTAAGACATGTTTAAGCTTGGAGGAAGTTGTTTCTTTGTGAATGAGTCTGTGTACATTTTGAGAAGAAGAGGGCCTAGGAGAGGAAAGAAATGTTGGAAGAATTCTATTGTGGTAAATATTTGGGAACTTTGTTAACCTCAGACGGAAGATGTACAAAAGAGATGAGATGCAGAATGGCTCATGCAAAAGCAGCTTTCCAAAAAATGAGGAAGATACTATGAAATCTATTTTTGACACTAGAAACAAGAAAAAGAGTTCTTAAATGTTATGTAGAGCCAGTCTTAACATATGGATGCGAAACATGGACAATAGGACAACAGACAAGAAAATCACTGGAGTCTGTAGAAATATGGTTTTACAGAAGAATGTTGAGAATACCATGGACAGCTAAGAAAAGTAATGAAAATGTTCTGAAAGAGGCCAAAGCAAAAAGAGAGCTAATTTCCAATATTAGGAAGAAACAATCATCATGTTTTGGCCATGTAATGAGAACAGAACAACTGGAATATATTGCAACAACTGGAACAATTGAGGGACGAAGAAATAGAGGGAAGCAAAGAGAAAAGATACCAGACAGCTTAAGAGAATGGCTTGGCAGAAGGTCAACAAGAGAAATAATAAATAACTGTCGAGATCGAAAGTTGTGGAGAGACATGATCACCTAGGCCAGCAGGCCTGGTACTTGATGATGATGATAAATAATAATAATAGCATACACAAATTAGATAACTCACCTATACTCTGCATCAAAACAACGACCCTTATTACAGTGTCCACTCAGGTGTTAAGCTTAGCCAGGTAAAGTGGACCAAGCTCACAATCCGTGGTTTCTCAACAATGGTCAATGAATGAGCTACCACGGCCAAGCTTTTGATTATATCGCCTGGAACATCCATCCCACAATTCTTTGCGCTCGCCCTCGTTTGGCTCTTACCCTGATATCGGGTCCTTATCTGACGTCAGGGACAAGAGAACTTAATTAAGTAGCTTGTCCCTTGAATGTCTAGTTTTATAGGTCTTTAAAAAAAAAAAAAAATTATTATTTGTTTAAACATTAATTTGGTCCAGGGTTCTCAAATTGTGGTGAGATGAGCCATCTACTTTTTTGGTGATGAGAATTTATCTCATTGAGTGCCGTCTCCACATCGAAGGTTGGCTACCATGGAGCGCCATTCCACTCTGTTTCTTGCTTTGATGGTGCAGATTGTCATATGCTGACCTGTTCATCTCTTCATGTTACTCGTCCATGTTAGTCTTGGTCTGCCTCTGCCTCTTTTACCTTGTATTTTCCCTTCCAATATTACTTTTATTAGGCTGTTGTGTCTTTTAACATGCCCCAAAAATTTCATTTGTCTTGTTCTAATTGTGTTTAGTAGTTCTCTTTTCATTTTTAGTTGTTTTAAAACTTCATCGTTTGTTTTCTTTTCTTTCCATCCAATTCTACCTATTCTTCTATAAATCCACATTTGAAAGGCTTCAATTTTCTGTTCTGTTTTCTTGTCTAATGTCCATGTTTCTGCACCATACAGGAATAGTGAGAAGATGTAACATTTTGCTATTCTTAGTTTTGGTGTTATTTGTTTTGTTGTTAGTATGCTTTTCATGACATTCAAATTACTTTTTTGCCATTCCTATTCTTCTATTTGCGAATTTATGGTTTTGTTTTTTCCTTCATAAATATAATTTGCCGAATCTCTCCCCATTCAATTATAGATCAGTGGTTCTCAAACTTTTATCACTCGCGGTTCCTGCCGATCATATACCGGTGATGTACTCATAGTGCTTGCGATCGTAATAGTCTGATAACCTCTGTTTCTTGTATTTTTGGGGGGCAGTTTACTACATTAGGGAGGTCGGTGGTGTGTTTCACAGAAGCAAGGCTGGAAGTTATCCCACATTTGATGTCTTGCGCCTGTACCGGTGAACCAGAACCATCCTGACCCACCTCCACCTCTCCGTGGTGCCTCCAGTAACAAACTAATCTGTCTAGTCTGGTCAAGCGAAGAGGGATTGAAGAGGGATGACAGCCCGATACATATATCATCATCATCATCATCATTGAGTGCCGTCTCCGCATCGAAGGTTGGCTACCATGGAGCGCCATTCTGCTCTGTCTCTTGCTTTGATGGTGCAGGTTGTCATAGGTATATGGCCCTTTTTCATCTTGTCAGACGGTCTAGTGGAGGTTATTGTGTATTTTTTTTTTTTCAGGTTTTGTTTCTATCGAACAGCTTCTCTCGTGGCTAATTCTACCAATGTTTGACAAAAACACATGACCACAGAAATAACAATTCAGGCCCACTGATCCACAGAGTTTTCCCATAATTTTTCATGAATCTTTTCTCTTCTAAGTTTTGCCTTAGCACAGTCTCAAATGATGTTATACCGTTCCTTATACATGCTCTCCATGATGTGCGATCACTTGCCAGATGTTCCCAGTCATTTTCACAGATGGAGAAGTCATTCAGAGATGATTTACAGATATCTCTATATCGTAGTATTTTCCTCATTCTTTATCTGCTTTTTTCTTCTTCTTCTTTCTATTCTTCTTCTTTCTCTTCTTCTTCTGTCGCTTCTTTTTTTTTCTTCTTTCTCTTCTTTTTTTCTTCATCCTCTTTCTCTTCTTTTTTTTTCTTCTTCTTCTTTCGCTTCTTTTACTTCTTCTTCTTCTTTCGCTTCTTTTACTTCTTCTTCTTCTTTCGCTTCTTTTACTTCTTCTTCTTCTTTCGCTTCTTTTACTTCTTCTTCTTCTTTCGCTTCTTTTACTTCTTCTTCTTCTTTCGCTTCTTTTACTTCTTCTTCTTCTTTCGCTTCTTTACTTCTTCTTCTTCTTTCGCTTCTTTTACTTCTTCTTCTTCTTTCTCTTCTTTTACTTCTCTTCTTCTTTCGCTTCTTTTACTTCTTCTTCTTCTTTCTCTTCTTCTTCTTTCTCTTCTTTTGTTCTTCTTCTTCTTTCTCTTCTTTTTGTTCTTCTTCTCTTTCTCTTCTTTTTGTTCTTCTTCTTCTTTCTCTTCTTCTTTCTCTTCTTTTGTTCTTCTTCTTCTTTCTCTTTCTTTTTTGTTCTCTTCTTCTTTCTCTTCTTTTGTTCTTCTTCTTCTTTCTCTTCTTCTTCTTTCTCTTCTTTTGTTCTTCTTCTTCTTTCTCTTCTTTTGTTCTTCTTCTTCTTTCTCTTCTTCTTCTTTCTCTTCTTTTGTTCTTCTTCTTCTTTCTCTTCTTTTTGTTCTTCTTCTTCTTTCTCTTCTTTTTGTTCTTCTTCTTCTTTCTCTTCTTTTTTTCTTCATCTTCTTTCTCTTCTTTTTGTTCTTCTTCTTCTTTCTCTTCTTTTTTTCTTCATCTTCTTTCTCTTCTTTTTGTTGTTCTTCTTCTTTTTTCTTCTTCTTCTTTCTCTTCTTTTACTTCTTCTTCTTCTTTCTCTTCTTCTTCTTTCTCTTCTTTTGTTCTTCTTCTTCTTTCTCTTCTTTTTGTTCTTCTCTTCTTTCTCTTCTTTTTGTCTTCTTCTTCTTTCTCTTCTTTTTTTCTTCATCTTCTTTCTCTTCTTTTTGTTGTTCTTCTTCTTTTTTCTTCTTCTTCTTTCTCTTCTTTTACTTCTTCTTCTTTCTCTTCTTCTTCTTTCTCTTCTTTTTGTTCTTCTTCTTCTTTTTTTTTCTTCTCTTTCTTTTCTTTTACTTCTTCTTCTTCTTCTCTTCTTCTTCTCTTCTTTTTTTCTTCATCTTCTTTCTCTTCTTTTTTTCTTCATCTTCTTTCTCTTCTTTTTGTTCTTCTTCTTCTTCTTCTTCTTCTTCTTCTTTCTCTTCTTCTTCCTTTTATTCTTCTTCTTTCTCTCCTTTTTTCCTTCTACTTCTTTCTCTTCTTTTTTTTCTTCTTCTCCTTTCTCTTCTTCTTATTTCTCTTCTTCTTTCTCTTCTTTTTTCTTCTACTTCTTCTTCTTCTTTCTCTTCTTTTTTCTCTTCTTCTTCTTTCTCTTCTTCTTCTTTCTCTTCTACTTTCTCTTCTTTTTTTTCTTCTACTTATTCTTCTTCTTTTTCTTCTTCTTCTTCTTTCTCTTCTTCTACTTAATATACTTTTTTTCTTCTTCTTCTTTTTATCTTATTTTACTTATTGTTCTTCTTTCTCTTTTTTCTTCTCTTCATCTTTTATCTTATTTTACTTATTGTTCTTCTGTCTCTTTCTCTTTTTCTGCTTCTTCTTTCTCTTCTTTTTTCTTCTGCTTCTTCTTTCTCTTCTTTTTTTTTCTTCTTCTTCTACTTCTTTCTTCTCTTCTTTTGTTTTTTTCTTCTTCTTCTTCTTTCTTCTCTTCTTTTTTTCTTCTTCTTCTTTGTCCTCTTCTTTCTCTTCTTTTGTTTTTTTTCTTCTTCTTCTTCTTTCTTCTCCTCTTTTTTTCTCTTTTCTTTCTCTTCTTTTTCTTCTTCTTTCTCTTCTCATCTTCTTCTTCATCTTCTTCTTCTTTCTCATCTTTTTTTCTCTTCTTCTTTCTCTTATTTTCTTCTTCTTTTTCTTTCTCTTATTCTTCCTTTTATTTTTCTTCTTTTTTCTCTTCTTTCTCTTCTATTTTCTTCTTCTTTTTCTTTCACCTTTTTTCTTCTTCTTCTTTTCTTCTTTCTCTTCTATGTTTCTTCCTCTTTTTCTTTCTCCTTTCTTCTTATTCTTTTTTCTCTTCTTTTTCTACTTCTTCCTCTTTTCTTCTTCTACTTTCTCTTCTTCCTCTTTCTCTCCTTTTTTTCTTCTACTTCTTCTTCTTCTTTCTCTTCTTCTTTCTCTTCTTCTTTCTCTTCTTTTTTGCTTCATCTTTCTCTTCTTTTCTTTCCTCTTCTTCTTTCTCTTTTTTTCTTCTTCCTCTTTCTCTTCTTCTTTCCCTTCTTCTATCTTTCAACTCCCTGTGGAGCATAGGTCTTCAACAAACACTTTCAGCTCCCTATGGAGCATAGGTCTTTAACAAACACTTTCAACTCCCTATGGACCATAGGTCTTCAACAAACACTTTCAACTCCCTATGGAGCATAGGTCTTCAACAAACACTTTCAGCTCCCTATGGAGCATAGGTCTTTAACTAACACTTTCAACTCCCTATGGAGCATAGGTCTTCAACAAACACTTTCAGCTCCCTATGGAGCATAGGTCTTCAACAAACACTTTCAGCTCCCTATGTAGCATAGGTCTTTAACTAACACTTTCAACTCCCTATGGAGCATAGATCGTCAACAAACACTTTCAACTCCCTATGGAGCATAGGTCTTCAACAAACACTTTCAGCTCCCTATGGAGCATAGGTCTTCAACAAACACTTTCAACTCCCTATGGAGCATAGGTCTTCAACAAACACTTTCAGCTCCCTATGGAGCATAGGTCTTCAACAAACACTTTCAGCTCCCCGTGGAGCATAGGTCTTGAACAAACACTTTCCAAATCATTCTGTTTCTTGCCATTCTTTTAAGATTATTCAATGTCTTCCCATCATCTTCATCTCTGCTTCTATCTGTCTTCTCCAAGAATATCTTGGTCTTCCTCTTTGTCTCTTCCCCTGAGGATTAAAAAAATAGTCTGTTGTGTAATACTCTCAGTTGACTTCCACAGTGTGTGTCCTATCCAGTGCCAACGTCTTCGCTGTATCTCTTTATCCACTGGTATTTGACTGGTACTTACCATTGGTCTACGTTAATGATTTTTCTTAAGCATTGACTAATTTAGAGCTGTATATTCATGATTGTTATTGTAATACTTGGTTACAACTGATAAAATACGAGGAAAGAGAGATCGAGAGATCGCGGACTACAATGAAAGAAGATACTATAATATAGATAGCTTGCTGTCGTGGCATGGAAAACAGTCACCAGAATTTTTACGATTACGAATTTTAAGGGACATGAACGCCTACACCAACCACTATGGCACACGATGATGATGTTTATATGTATGGATTTTATTTCTGTCAAATTAATAACTGATTAACAGTGAGATCGTCAATCGATAAACGATATCGTCAACTATGATCATAAACAAACAAAAAACTCAAGACCTACAATTAAATATCACAGTTGAAGGAATACATCTAGAGACAGTTCAGAGCTACAACTACCTGGGACATACTATAACAGTGATGGAAAATGTACAACCGAAATAAACAAAAGAATAGGTATAACAAAAGTAATTTTAATGCCATGAAAAAATACTAACATCAAAACAAATAACACCAGAGCTAAACCTAAGAATAGCAAAATGTTATATCGTCTCAATATTCCTATATGGTGCAGAAACATGGACACTAGACAAGAAAACAGTACAGACAATTAAAGCCTTTGAAATGTCGATATATAGAAGAATTGTGGAATGAATGGAAGGAAAAGAAAACAAACGACAAAGTCTTAAAACAACTAAAAATGAAAAGAGAACTACTAAACACAATTCAAACAAGACAAATGCGATTTTTGAGCAATGTTAAAAGACACAACAGCCTACTAAAAGTAATATTGGAAGTGAAAATACAAGATCAAAGAGGCAGATGCAGACCAAGACTAACAAGGACCAGTAACATCAAAAGATGGATAAGTCAAAATATGGCTATCTGCACCATCAAAGCAAGAGATAGAGTGGAATGGCGCTCCATGGTAGCCAACCTTCGATGCGGAGACGACACTGATTGATGATGAACGATATCGTCATTTTGTTTGTTTACGCCGTAAAGTGAGATACAATAAGCCAAGAAACAACGCAAGATAAGGGCAAAAACAAACATGTCAAGTGTTATTGTCCTTATACTTCATTCAGTACTTGCTTTTTCCTATTGATTATTTCGTCACTTTTGACTCGTTTATTTACCGGTTTCACTGCATTGTTTTTAACGTTACCGCCCAGAGGGTACGACACGGCTATTTGTTTGGATATCAAAGTGACAGATTAGTTCTAATCCAAGATATGACGCAAGAATTAGGGTCGAGGGTCCACTACTTAATGCTTGTGGGTGATAATGGGAGGGATTCCAATTGATGACGTCATTTTAAAAGTGTGGTAACTACTTTAAAGGCACGATTGTTGTAAGTGACAGGTATCATTTTTCTTCTTCTTCTTCATACTTCTTCATCACCTTTCTTCTTTTTCTGCTTCTTTTTTTCATCTCCTCAATTTTATTACTCCCCTTCCCTCCCAGTTTAGTTTAGTTTTAGTTTAGTTTAGTTAGTTTAGTTTAGTTTAGTTTAGTTTAGTTTAGTTTAGCTTAGCTTAGCTTAGCTTAGCTTAGCTTAGTTTAGTTAGTTTAGTTTTAGTTTAGTTTAGTTTAGTTTAGTTTAGTTTAGTTTAGTTTAGTTTAGTTTAGCTTAGCTTAGCTTAGCTTAGCTTAGTTTAGTTTAGTTTAGTTTAGTTTAGTTTAGTTTAGTTTAGTTTAGTTAGTTTAGTTTAGTTTAGTTTAGTTAGCCAGATCTCTCACAGAACGTTACATTCACCACAGCCCGTCTGAAAGAATCTCTGTCTCTAGTCAGATCTTCTACATAACGTTACATTCACCACAGCCCGTCTGAAAGAATCTCTGTCTCTAGCCAGATCTTCCACAGAACGTTACATTCACCACAGCCCGTATGAAGAATCTCTGTCTCTAGCAGATCTTCCACAGAACGTTACATTCACCACAGCCCGTATGAAAGAATCTCTGTCTCTAGCCAGATCTCCCACAAACGTTACATTCACCACAGCCCGTATGAAAGAATCTCTGTCTCTAGCCAGATCTTCACAGAACGTTACATTCACCACAGCCCGTCTGAAAGAATCTCTGTCTCTAGCCAGATCTCCCACAGAACGTTACATTCACCACAGCCCGTCTGAAAGAATCTCTGTCTCTAGCCAGATCTTCTACAGAACATTACATTCACCACAGCCCGCCTGAAGAATCTCTGTCTCTAGCCAGATCTTCTACAGAACATTACATTCACCACAGCCCGTCTGAAAGAATCTCTGTCTCTAGCCAGATCTTCTACATAAACGTTACATTCACCACAGCCCGTCTGAAAGAATCTCTGTCTCTAGCCAGATCTTCTACAGAACATTACATTCACCACAGCCTGTCTGAAAGAATCTGTCTCTAGCCAGATCTCCCACAGAACGTTACATTCACCACAGCCCGTCTGAAAGAATCTCTGTCTCTAGCCAGATCTCCCACAGAACGTTACATTCACCACAGCCCGTCTGAAAGAATCTCTGTCCTAGCCAGATTTCTCACAGAACGTTCCACAGCCGTCTGAAGAATCTCTGTCTCTAGCCAGATCTCTCACAGAACGTTACATTCACCACAGCTCGTCTGAAAGAATCTCTGTCTCCAGCCAGATCTCCCACAGAACGTTACATTCACCACAGCCCGTCTGAAAGAATCTCTGTCCCTAGCCAGATTTCTCACAGAACGTCCCACAGCCGTCTGAAAGAATCTCTGTCTCTAGCCAGATCTTCTACAGAACGTTACATTCACCACAGCCTGTCTGAAAGAATCTCTGTCTCTAGCCAGACCTCCCACAGAACGTTACATTCACCACAGCTCGTCTGAAAGAATCTCTGTCTCTAGCCAGATCTCCACAGAACGTTACATTCACCACAGCTCGTCTGAAATAATCTCTGTCTCTAGCCAGATCTTCTACAGAATGTTACATTCACCACAGCCTGTCTGAAAGAATCTCTGTCTCTAGCCACACCTCCCACAGAACGTTACATTCACCAACAGCTCGTCTGAAAGAATCTCTGTCTCTAGCCAGATCTCCCAGAACATTACATTCACCACAGCTCGTCTGAAAGAATCTCTGTCTCTAGCCAGATCTCCCACAGAACGTTACATTCACCACAGCTCGTCTGAAAGAATCTCTGTCTCTAGCCAGATCTCCCCACAGACGTTACATTCACCACAGCTCGTCTGAAAGAATCTCTGTCTCTAGCCAGATCTTCTACAGAACGTTACATTCACCACAGCCTGTCTGAAAGAATCTCTGTCCTAGCCAGACCTCCCACAGAACGTTACATTCACCACAGCTCGTCTGAAAGAATCTCTGTCTCTAGCCAGATCTCCCACAGAACGTTACATTCACCACAGCCCGTCTGAAAGAATCTCTGTCTCTAGCCAGATCTCCTACAGAACGTTACATTCACCACAGCCTGTCTGAAGAATCTATGTCTCTAGCCAGACTTCATCCGAGCGTTTCATTCATCACAG
>JAVIAB010000026.1:30426364-30660331 GCA_032433765.1 Megaustenia siamemsis | reverse complement strand
TTCCGGTATATGGTGGTTAGGCGGCAGAACCATTGAAAGATATGTATGAAAACTGTTCCTTGTTGCAGTTTCCTCATATTCCAAGTCCGGCTTGTTTGCAGGAGATACTGAGGTAAGTGCTCCGTGCACACCGTGAGCTGTGTGTCTCATCCGTTTTGAATCATGTTTCGATATTCCAATTGTTTACGATGAATGATGATATCGTATGATAGGGAACAGTTGGTTGTGTTCACTTTCTGCGCGGTATCGCCTTATGTCTTTTGGCGCGTGCTGAGACTGCTACGATGGGGACTACAGTTATCTTTATTTGTTTGGGAGATGAGATATTAATTCGGATGATTTGCTGGACGGGCGGTTGAGCATTATGCATTTTAATTCCTTTGCAGTGATACCGGGGCCTTGCATTACCAAATAAAAATACATTAAAGGGAAATAACATGTAATAAATGTATTAAATTGTTTTAAATTTTGGTTATCTCCCGTTGACTGGTTACGTGTTAGCAACTATATTTTTCCATTCATTCATTCATTCATTCATTCATTCATTCATTCATTCATTCATTCATTCGTGTTCGTTCGTTGAATGCCGTCTCCACATTGAAGATTGGATACCATTATCAGTCCACTTTAGCCTTGGTCTGCCTCGTCTACCCTGTACCTTCCCTACCAAGACGACTTTTACAAGGATATTAGTCTCTTCACATGTCCCAACAAATTCAAGTTGTCTTTTCTAAATTGTTTAAAGTATTTCCTGTTTACATTTTCATCTAATTCAGAACTTCCTTGTTTGTTTTCTTTTCCTTCCCCCAGTTCTGCACATTTTCCTACAGATCCACACATTTCAAAGACTTTCAATTTTCTGCTCTGTTTTCTTATTTAATGTCCATGTTTCTGCGCCATACATGATATTGAGTAGTTAACCCATTTTAAAATAGCAGTTTTAGTTCTGATGTTAATTGATATGATATGTTTTCTTTTTTCCTTCCTCATTTGCCTTTCAGCGTCGCGGGAGATATAATTTGCGGTCTTTTGCTCTTCTTTTCGCCCCTGCTGCTGTTATGTTTTCTAGTGTTTCTAATATTCCGTCAATCCATCTTTTCGTGGTCGGCTCTTGTGTCTGGTGTTCTCGCTACATTTAATAAAGGCTCGTTGTGTTGTATTTAGATTTTTCTGCCTTGTCACATGACCAATCCACTTTTTCTGTTCTTTTTGTCCTCTATATATTCTATGGCGGGGCTATTCCTAGCTTGTTTCTCAGTTCTTCATTTTTGATCTTATCTCTCAGGCTGTTTCCTTTCATTCGTCTAGCACATTTCATCTCTGTAGAGGTTATTTTTTTCTTATTGTTCTTGCATCTAGGGTCCAGGTCTGACATTGGTAGCACAATGTTGGGGTGAAGATTGTAATGTAGGGTCCAGGACTGGCATTGTAGCACAACGTTGGGATGAAGATTGTATTGTAGAGTCCAGGACTGGCATTGGTAGCACAACGTTGGGATGAAGATTGTATTGTAGAGTCCAGGACTGGCATTGGTAGCACACTGTTGGGATGGAGACTGTATTATAGGGTCCAGGACTGGCATTGGTAGCACAACGTTGGGATGAAGATTGTAATGTAGGGTCCATGACTGGCATTGGTAGCACAACGTTGGGATGAAGATTGTATTGTAAGGTCCAGGACTGGCATTGGTAGCACAACGTTGGGATGAAGATTGTATTGTAGGGTCCAGGACTGGCATTGTAGCACAACGTTGGGATGAAGATTGTAATGTAGGGTCCAGGACTGGCATTGGTAGCACAACGTTGGGATGAAGATTGTAATGTAGGGTCCAGGACTGGCATTGGTAGCACACTGTTGGGATGAAGATTGTATTGTAGGGTCCAGGACTGGCATTGGTAGCACACTGTGGGATGAAGATTGTATTGTAGGGTCCAGGACTGGCATTGGTAGCACAACGTTGGGATGAAGATTGTAATGTAGGGTCCAGGACTGGCATTGGTAGCACAACGTTGGGATGAAGATTGTATTGTAGGGTCCAGGACTGGCATTGGTAGCACACTGTTGGGATGAAGATTGTAATGTAGGGTCCAGGACTGGCATTGGTACACACTGTTGGGATGGAGACTGTATTATAGGGTCCAGGACTGGCATTGGTAGCACAACGTTGGGATGAAGATTGTAATGTAGGGTCCATGACTGGCATTGGTAGCACAACGTTGGGATGAAGATTGTAATTTGTAGGGTCCATGACTGGCATTGGTAGCACAACGTTGGGATGAAGATTGTATTGTAGAGTGCCCGTTTTGCCTCTAGAAATAACAATACATTTTTCATTTTGCTAAAATTACTTTTTTTACCATTCTTTTTCATTTTTTACTCTGACAATTACCATTAGTATTTTTTTATATTTACATGATACTCAGCAATGTTCGCCGGAATCATCAGCGCTGGAATCATCAGCGTTATTCGAAAAAAAACATCTCGTTAACTATTGTTAAAGATGTCAGTTCGAATTTTTTTTTCTTGATCTTTTTTTTCGATTTACCCACAGTCAACCCACTTCTATATTCTGATGTCGGTGATTCTTTTAGTTGCTCTGCCAGAACATATCTCACTTTCGTCATACGACTCCTACAGGACAAGTTAATGAAAAATGGCAGCTTATTTATATTCGAGCTATGGACCAAGCATGTTTTACATTGAACAACACGATAAATGTTATTGCTGCGAGTTGGCAGATTTTTGAAAATGTTTTCAAGGGTTTGAACATAAATGTTTGTTCACAGTTCGTTAACCATCGCTGTAGATAAAGTCGTTAATTGGATGGCTTCGTTTCAGACATTTTTGACGTTGGTAGCTAAGGACCTAACTTGTGCAAACGGATGGCATTGGCAAGGATCATTTTGAATTTATGAAGTGGGCTCATTGTGTGTTTAACTCAAACGCATATGTGCTTTTTAATCAAGACCTTTTTCTGGGGACTCAATGCAGATATCCCGATGGAAGAATAAATTGTACTATTAGTCCCATAAATGATTCGCTTACAGAGGTTTATGATGTAAACAAAGCAGTTTTGTCATTGCAAGTGAATAATGTCCCTCCACACTATAATTGGTCAGGATTGTGTAGCAGCAGCAGCTTTATAGCGAACACAGAAAACATCACAGGATTGTGCTGTTCTGAAACAGCTATGCCATGCTACCCTAGAATTGCCTTTAATGGTATTACTGTGACCACAAACCACTCTCCATGTGTGTGCCACATATTTACACCCCAGAAAGAAATACTGAATATAACAACACCATGTGCTGCCGTCTGTGATATAATGACCACAGACCAGGAGCCTCCAGTATGATTGATACAACTGTTGCACCAAGCACTTCATCAGCAGAGCATATCTATGGAATGTTAATCTGACATTGTTCTTGAATGATGCCCAAGTTAATGAGACATCAGAATCGTGTGGCAGCAGCTACAAGAAGGGAGCGGAGAACATCAAGTTCTGCTGCTATAAGGAGACTTGCCTTGCTATCCCAGAATTGCCTTAACTGGAATCACTGTAGTTGACAACTTCTCCTCTTGTGTAAACTACACATTCACATCTAAGAGTGAATCAGTGAAGGTCACAAAATCATATTCTCTCTGTGGTTTTACTAACTACAGGTCATGTGGCTTCTGTTGGATTGGAAATGACAAATTACCACCACTGTGGTCTATATGTTTGGAATTGGAGTCATCAATGACGGCCTAACATCATCAAGTGCTACGACGATCATCATTTTCGGGAGGACGTGAACTCCCATGGTATATGATGGATAGGCGGCAGGAACCATTGAAGGCTATGTCTGCAAAAGTGTTCCTTCTTGCAGTTTCCTCATATTCCAAGTCCGGCTTGTTGCAGGAGCTACTGAGTTAAGTGCTCTGTGCACACCGTGAGCTGTGTGTCCATCCGTTTTGATCCTGCTTCGATATCCGCTTGTTTACGATGAATGATGATATCGTATGACAGGGAACAGTTGGCTGTGTTCACTTTCTGAGCGGTTTCGCCTTATGTCTTTTGGCGTGTGCTGAGACTGCTACGATGGGAACTACAGTTACCTTTCTTTGTTTGGGAGATGAGTTGGTAATTCGGATGATTCCACTGGCACGGGCGGTTGAGCAATTATGGATTTTAATTCGTTTGCTGTGATGCCGAGGCCTTTCATAACCATAACCATAAGTTACTCGAATCTTACCTACTTTCGGTTTCGCGTAACCAGGCATGGTATTCAGCCTTACCTGCTATATGATCTCGAGTCACCTGACATGGTATTCAGCCTTACCTGCTATATGATCTCGAGTCACTGACATGGTATTCAGCCTTACCTGCTATATGATCTCGAGTCACCTGACATGGTATTCAGCCTTACCTGCTATATGATCTCGAGTCACCTGACATGGTATTCAGCCTTACCTGCTATATGATCTCGAGTCACCTGACATGGTATTCAGCCTTACCTGCTATATGATCTCGAGTCACCTGACATGGTATTCAGCCTTACCTGCTATATGATCTCGAGTCACCTGACATGGTATTCAGTCTTACCTGCTATATGATCTCGAGTCACTAGACATGGTATTCAGTCTTACCTGCTATATGATCTCGAGTCACTAGACATGGTATTTAGTCTTACCTGCTATATGATCTCGAGTCACCTGACATGGTATTCAGTCTTACTGCTATATGATCTCGAGTCACCTGACATGGTATTCAGTCTTACCTGCTATATGATCTCGAGTCACCTGACATGGTATTCAGTCTTACGTGCTATATGATCTCGAGTCACCAGACATGGTATTCAGTCTTACCTGCTATATGATCTCGAGTTACAGGCATGGTATTCAGTCTAACCGGCTATATGATCTCGAGTCACCTGACATGGTATTCAGTCTTACGTGCTATATGATCTCGAGTCACCAGACATGTACTCAGTCTTACCTGCTATATGATCTCGAGTTACCAGGCATGGTATTCAGTCTAACCGGCTATATGATCTCGAGTCACCAGACGTGGTATTCAGTCTTACCTGCTATATGATCTCGAGTCACCAGACGTGGTATTCAGTCTTACCTGTTATATTATCTCGAGTTACCAGACATGTTATTCAGTCTTACCTGCTATATGATCTCGAGTCACCTGACATGGTATTCAGTCTTACGTGCTATATGATCTCGAGTCACTAGACATGGTATTCAGTCTTACCTGCTATATGATCTCGAGTCACCAGATATGGTATTCAGTCTTACCTGCTATATGATCTCGAGTCACCTGACATGGTATTCAGTCTTACGTGCTATATGATCTCGAGTCACCAGACATGGTATTCAGTCTTACCTGCTATATGATCTCGAGTCACCAGACATGTATTCAGTCTTACCTGCTATATGCTCTCGAGTCACCAGATAAGGTATTCAGTCTTACCTGCAATAGCAATTATGGATTTTAATTCCTTTGCAGTGAAACCGGGGCCTTCGAGTAACTACAACTATTACTGTAACTATAAGGAGCAAATATCACATTTATCTGAATCCACATACACAACGTAGACACGACCACTTAATGCAACTACAATGCAAACCACACACACAACGTAAGACCGCACCACCTATGCAACCAACAACAACGTAGACGCCCACCCTAATGCAAACCACAAACACACAACAAACACGACACACCACCCACTTAATGCAAACCACACACAACAACGTAGACACGACCCGCCCACCTAATGCAAACCACACACAACGTAGACACGCCCACTTAGCACACGTAGACACCCCACCTAATGCAAACCACAACACACGTAACGTAGACAGTGACACGCCCACTTAAATTCCCTTATAATTGGATGACGATTATGGATTTTAATTCCTTTGCAGTGAAACCGGGGCCCTCGAGTAACTACAACTATTACTGTAACTATAAGGAGCAAATATCACATTTATACTGCAAACCACAACACAACGTAGACACGCCCACTTAATGCAAACCACAACACAACGTAGACACGCCCACCTAATGCAAACCACAACACAACGTAGACACGCCCACCTAATGCAAACCACAACACAACGTAGACACGCCCACTTAATGCAAACCACAACACAACGTAGACACGCCCACCTAATGCAAACCACAACACAACGTAGACACGCCCACCTAATGCAAACCACAACACAACGTAGACACGCCCACTTAAATTCCCTATAATTGGATGACGAAGAGATGTACTCCTTCAGTCATCGGGTGAACGAAACAAGCAGGCAATGAATAAACAAACACCAGTCTAATGTTCCCATAACGTTAGGAGACGCAGATGTAACATCATCATCATCAAGTACGGGCCTGCTGGCGTAGGTGATCATGTCTCTCCACAACTTTCGATCTCGACAGTTATTTATCATTTCTGTTGTTGACCTTCTGTCAAGCCATTCTCTTAAGCTGTCTGTTATTTTTTTCTCTTTGCTTCCCTCTATCTCTTCGTCGCTCAATTTTTCCAGTTGTTACAATATATTCCAGTTGTTCTCTTCTCATTACGTGGCCAAAAAATGATGATTGTTTCTTCCTAATATTGGAAATTAGCTCTCTTTTTGCTTTGACCTCTTTCAGAACGTTTTCATTACTCTTCTTAGCTGTCCATGGTATGCCCAACATTCTTCTGTAAAACACATTTCTACGGCCTCCTGTGATTTTCTTGTCTGTTGTCCTATTGTCCATGATTCACATCCATATGTTAAGACTGGCTCTACGTAGAGAGTTCTTTATAAGCTCTTTTTCTTGTTTCTATTGTCAAAAATGGATTGCATAGTATCTTCCTCATTCTTTGGAAAGCTGCTTTTGCCTGAGCTATTCTGCATCTCACCTCTTTTGTACATCTTCCGTCTGAGGTTAACAAAGTTCCTAAATATTTAAATTCATTTACCTGTTTTAATATTGTTCCACTTGTCTTTATTTTGCACTGAGGTGATGTCTTTCTCTTTGTTGTTACACAATCAAAAACCGGTTGTTTAACATCAAAGCAGATGTAGCAGTTAATAATAATATTGATTTGGTCGTGAAAGAAAATTACAATCAGGGGTTCTTAAAATATTTTAAGGTAGGTACCTCAGTAAAAAGCCGCAATAGCTCAGTGGTTAGTGAACTGGACTACAAAGGACAAGGGGTAGGGTTCGATCCCAACCGACGACTTCCGGATTCACCCAGCCTTAAATGGGTACCTGAAGGTGTGTAAAATGTATGGCCACTAACACCATATTTCCCCATATGCTACTTGGCGTGACGAGGGCTCTTTACTTTTTTACTACCTCAGTAAAACCAAACCTGATCCGTTACCCACTGCCAACTAAAGATATACTAAGACCGGCTAGCAGAACATAAAACCGTAAAACCTACCAGCTAATGTGACGTTTTCAGTTATGATTGACTGACGTTACTCTACTCGCGAAGCTGAAAACGTCACAATAGTTTCACGTTTTCCGGGTATTTTCTGTCGACCCGTAGGCCTAAGTGAATCTATAGATACCTGTGGTTTATCTCTGACTACAGCCCGCTATAAGGGAGCCGCGATAGCTCAGTGGTTAGTGAACTGGACTACCACGGACAAAGGGTAGGGTTCGATCCCAACCGACGGCTACCGGGTTCACCCAGCCTTAAATGGGTACCGGATTTTTCTGGGAAGTAAAGCAGCACGGGCGTAATACTGACCACATTACCCCAAAATTATGTGCTGAAGGTTTGTAAAATGTAGGGTCACTAACACCATATTTCCCTATACGCCACTTGACGTGACGGGGGTACTTTACTTTTACTTACAGCCCGCTATATATAGACGGCCTGCGACAGAAAGGAAAATAGGAAAACACTCCAACCAGCGTGACGTTTCCAGCCTTGCAAGCAAGTGCGGCTGTGGGTAGAGTGACGTCAGCCGTCCATAGCTACTATAGCTGAAAAAGTCACATTAATTGGCTTGTTTCTGCTTTTACTTTCTGGCCTCATGGGCAGGGCCACGATTATATAAGACACAGACAGCAGACTTGACTCAACCCACAGCCACCCTGGCTCGTCTTCCAGGCACTCCCTCTCAGGAAGTTAATGATTAGCTATGTGTTCTGACCAATAAAAAATATATGCGCGAGTTCACGGTGACCTTAATTTTAGGTTTCGTTTGAGAGGATATTCCTAAAATAATGACGTATACATGTTACTATTTATATTATCCAATGAAAGGTGTATATCCTGAAAGATTTCACCCCAGGAGAAAAGACAGACAGACCGACAGGTAGGTAGATAGATAGATAGATAGATAGATAGATAGATAGATAGATAGATAGATAGATAAATAGATAGATAGATAGATAGATAGATAGATAGATAGATAGATAGATAGATAGATAGATAGATAGATAGATAGATAGATAGATAGATAATTTAATCAATGATAATTGTATTTGCTAAAAAAAGACGATAAAAAGGGGAAAAGTCCCGTTACGTCAGACATTTTTTATTATCCTTCCGCACATTTTTGGGTGGTTGATTGTGGTCAGCATTACGCCAGCTCCGTCTATTTCCTAGAAAAGAAATCCGGTACCCATTAACGTCTTGGTGAGCCTGGAAACCTATGTTTATCTGTAGCAATGTGGTTTTACATTAGAATGTTGAGAATGCCAGGAACAACTAAGAAGAGTAATGAAAACGTTCTGAAAGAGGCCAAAACAAAAAAAAAGAGAGATAATTTTCAATATCAGGAAGAAACAATTATCATTTTTCAGCCATGTAATGAGAAAGACATGATATAAATAATCTAAGGTATGCTGATGATACAGTCTTAATCGATAAGAGTGAAAATGAGTTACAAGAAATGTTGGACATTATAGTGAAAGAAAGCAAAAATAAAGGACTCAGCCTTAATAGCAAAAAGACAGAGGTAATGGTAACAACAAAGAAAACGACATCACCTTAGTGCAAAATAAAGACAAGTGGAACAATATTAAAACAGGTAAATGAATTTAAATATTTGGGAACTTTGTTAACCTCAGACGGAAGATGTACAAAAGAGGTGAGATGCAGAATGGCTCAGGCAAAAGCAGCTTTCCAAAAATGAGGAGGATACTATGCAATCCATTTTTGACAATAGAAACAAGAAAAAGAGTTCTTAAATGTTATGTAGAGCCAGTCTTAACATATGGATGTGAATCATGGACAATATGACAAGAGACAAGAAAATCACTGGAGTCTGTAGAAATGTGGTTTTACAGAAGAATGTTGAGAATACCATGGACAGCTAAGAAGAGTAATGAAGATGTTCTGAAAGAGGTCAAAGCAAAAAGAGAGCTAATTTCCAATATTAGGAAGAAACAATCATCATTTTTTGGCCATGTAATGAGAAGGGAACAACTGGAATATATTGTAACAACTGGGAAATTTGAGGGACGAAGAGATAGAGGGAAACAAAGAGAAAAGATAGTAGATAGCTTAAAAGAATGTCTTGGCAGAAGGTCAACAACAGAAATGATAGATAACTGTCGAGATCGAAAGTTGTGGAGAGACATGATCACCTACGCCAGCAGGCACGGTAATTGATAATGATGATGACGATGATGATGATGATGATAAGTCCAGTTCAATTACGACTGAGTTATCATCTCTTCTAATAAATACAAATAGGTAACTGGGAATGATGATAAATGTTGATGTGGATGTTGATGTGGGTACATCAACCAAACCAAGTAGTTAAACTCTGAAACAGACAGAAGACATCGTACCTCAGAGTTGGATGTTGATGTGGGTACATCAACCGAACCAAGTAGTTAAACTCTGAAACAGACAGAAGACATCGTACCTCAGAGTTGGATGTTGATGTGGTACATCACCGAACCAAGTAGTTAAACTCTGAAACAGACAGAAGACATCGTACCTCAGAGTATGAATAAACCATGATCAATGGAGAAACATCATTATCATGTGCTATACCGGTTGGTGAAGGTGATCATGTCCCTCCACAATCTTCTGTCTACAGTGCATCGTATCAGTTCTGTTGTTGACTGTTTTCCATGCCATGACACTAAGCTATCCAGTATTTTCTCTCTTTGTCATCCGCGATCTGTTTAACCCTGTATTTTGCCAGTTGTTACCAAGTATTCCAACTTTCATCTTCTCATGATGTCCCGGAGAAATGTTGATTCTTTCTTTCGGGTGTTTTTTTAGGAGCTCACATTTTGTGTTGTTCTTTTGAGAATTTCCATATTGGTCTTTTTAGCTGTCCAGAGAACTTTCAACATTCTTCTGAGAAATCCCATCTCTGTGGCCTCTAGTCGTGTCTTCATTAGTTTGTCTACTGTCCATGATTTGCTTCCATAGGTCATAACTGGCTTTCATCATCATCATTGAGTGCCGTATCCGCATCGAAGGTTGGCTACCATGGAGCGCCATTCTGCTCTGTCTCTTGCTTTGATGATGCAGGTTGTCATAGGCTGACTTGTCCATCTTTTGATGTTACTCGTCCATGTTAGTCTTGGTCTGCCTCTGCCTATTTTACCTTGTATTTTCCCCTCCAGGATTACTTTTATTAGGCTGTTGTGTCTTTTAACAAGCCCTAAAAATCTCATTTGTCTTGTTCTAATTGTGTTTAGTAGTTCTCTTTCATTTTCAGTTGTTTTAAGACTTCATCGTTTGTTTTCTTTTCCTTCCATCCAATTCTACCTATTGTTCTACATATCCACATTTCGAAAGCTTCAATTTTCTGTTCTGTTTTCTGGTCTAATGTCCATGTTTCTGCCCCATACAGGAATATTGATAGGATGTAACATTTTTCTACTGGCTTTACATAGCACCAATGAAGTAACAAGCAGAATAAAATAAAGTTGTTGTTGACTCTGTTCCTCTCTTTTTCTTTCCTTTCACCAATTACGTGGACGTTCGTTCGTTGTGTCGCTAGTTTACGACACGGCCTTTAGGACCGACACATCCGACTCTTTCATGTGTAGAGTTGTTTTTAAAAAGTTTTGTCCGGCATCGGCCATTTTTAGCTTGCTCTTCTCGACCTTTAACTGCCAAGTGTTTATAATGTAACATTCTCCGTTCTTGATGTTTCCAGCTTGTTTTCTTTGTCTTTTGTTGTTGCTTATTTCCTTATAATGCAATCCATTTTTGACAATAGAAACAAGAAAGAGAGTTCTTAAATGTTACGTAGAGCCTGTCTTAACATATGGATGTGAATCATGGACAATAGGACAACAGACAAGAAAATCACTGGAGTCTGTAGAAATGTGGTTTTACAGAAGAATGTTGAGAATACCATGGACAGCAAAGAAGAGTAATGAAAACGTTCTGAAAGAGGCCAAAGCAAAAAGAGAGCTAATTTCCAATATTAGGAAAAAACAATCATCACTTTTGGCCATGTAATGAGAAGGGAACAGCTGGAATATATTGTGACAACTGGAAAAATTGAGGGACGAAGAGATAGAGGGAAACAAAGAGAAAAAATAACAGACAGCTTAAGAGAATGGCTTGGCAGAAGGTCAACAACAGAAATGATAAATAGCTGCCGTGATCGAAAGTTGTGGAGAGACATGATCACCTACGCCAGCAGGCACGGTAATTGATAATGATGATGACGATGATCATGATGATGATAAGTCCAGTTCAATTACGACTGAGTTATCATCTCTTCTAATAAATACAAATAGATAACTGGGAATGATGATAAATGTTGATGTGGATGTTGATGTGGGTACATCAACCGAACCAAGTACACATGATCACCTACGCCAGCAGGCCCGGTACTTGATGATGATGATTTCCTTTACTTTTTTTTTTTTTTTAAACTTCGACGCTGAAAGGCAAACGATGACGTAAAGAAGACGACGGTTATCCGTGAGATTCTTACTATTCCTCTGCAGGTCTACATTTTATTTTAATAATTTCAATTAACCCCTTGAACGAAGCAAACATAATAAAACTCAAATAGAAACCATCGATTGCGAAGATAAATGGCGTCTGTCAAAATGTCTTAAAGGAGCACTGGGAAATCACTTGCGGTGCGCATGCGTCATTCCCCTGGTTCATTTCCTGTTGAAAAAATGTCGCTACTTTTCCTAGAAGTGACTGCGCGCATGTGCAGGAAGGTGACCAGACTCCCAGAGGGCGCCACGAGAGGGTGTTTAATTAGATGAAGCTTTCCGGTGCGTTTATTTCCTATAGAGTGAGTGCTGCAGCTGCTAGCTATTCATGCACTGGCCACATCAATTAGTGTTTTGTTAGTGCTTTGTTGGATAGATTGAATAGTAGATCGACTAACTGGTGGGGAGATACATATAGGAATGGATTAAGATAGACAGACAGTTATAGAGATATATAGATTAGGCAGATGACTGACTTGCACACACACACATATATATATATATATATATATATATATATATATATACACACACATATACACACATAATTGAATAGATAAACAAATAATTAGATAGACAGAAAGACAAACAGTCAGTCGGACAAATAAATAGACAGAGAAACAAACAGAGAGATTATTTGGAGGGATGGATGTATGGATAGATTAGATAGACAGACAGACAGACAGGCAGATAGATAGATAGATAGATAGATAGATAGATAGATAGATAGATAGATAGATAGATAGATAGATAGATAGATAGATAGATAGATAGATAGATAGATAGATAGATAGATAGATAGATAGATAGATAGATAGATAGATAGATAGATAGATAGATAGATAGATAGATAGATAGATAGATAGATAGATAGATAGATAGATAGATAGATAGATGAACGAACGGACGGACGGACAGACAGACAGACATATAGATAGATAGATAGATAGATGGATAGATAGATAGATAGATAGATAGATAGATAGATAGATAGATAGATAGATAGATAGATAGATAGATAGATAGATAGATAGATAGATAGATAGATAGATAGATAGATAGATAGACAGACAGATGAGTATGTAGTAAAGTAGATAGGCGGATAGAGACACAGCCTTGTAGAGAAACTGATGACGCATGCCATATGTAGGGTTATGTGTGTGTGTGTGTGTTTATATATGTTTATGTGTGTATGTGTGTGTGTGTGTGTGTGTGCGCGTGCGCGCGTGTGTATTAGTAGACGAAGCACGAACAAAGAAACTTTCAAGAAATTCAGAAGAAAATAAAAAAAATCCACGAGGAATTTCAAAAAGTCCCAACCGGAAGCAGGTCTAAGCTTCTTTGAAACAACGACTTCCGGGGGGATTATTTTTGTCTTTTCCTGCGTCTCCCCCCTTTTAACCAACGGAAGGGAAAGATTTATAATTTGTGGAGCTCATAAAAATTAAACGACTGAACTCCGACGTAAATGTTATCGATCAGTCTCGCCAGTAGAAATATTCAGACTCGGCATAGGCGTGAACAGGTTAATATGTCATTTTTTTCAATACTCATCAGTGGCGGATATTCAGAGGAGGCCGCGGAGCCCCCCCCCCCCCCCCCCCCCCCCCCCGAAGGCCGCGCCTCTTACAATATTTTATCAATCTTATCAACGCAATTACATTCCAGCCACTGTATCTCCTAGTCATCATCAAGTACCGGGCCTGCTGGCGTAGGTGATTATGTCTCCCCACAACTTTTGATTTCGACAGTTATTTATCATTTCTGTTGTTGACTTTTTGCCAAGCCATTCTCTTAAGCTGTCTGGTATTTTTTTTTCTCTTTGCTTCCCTCTATCTCTTCGTACCTCAATTTTCCCAGTCGTTACAATATATTCCAGCTGTTCCCTTCTCATTACATGGCCAAAAAATGATGATTGTTTCTTCCTAATATTGAAAATTAGCTCACTTTTTGCTTTGGCCTCTTTCAGAACCTCTTCATTACTCTTCTTAGCTGTCCATGATACTCTCAACATTCTTCTGAAAAAATCACATTTCTACAGACTCCATAGGTTTTCTTGTGTGCTGTTCTATTGTCCATGATTGCCATCCATATGTTAAGACAGGCTCTGCATAACATTTAAGAACTCTTTTTTTTGTTTGGAGACCCACGATTATACAAAGAAATTACGACGGTGGTTTTCTGTTGCCTTCCGTCGGTTTGTTTACGTTTGGCTCCGCTAGCCTTTGACTAAAAAGTCTCACCCACAAGGCAGTGGGGTTGTTTTACTTCAGGAGTCTCGTACTTTACCTTTAAGATCATTCCATGTCTTCCCCATCATCTTCATCTCTGCCTCTATCTGTCTTCTCCAAAATTCCGGAGTCTTCCTCTTTGTCTTTTCCCCTGGGGATTCCAAAAAAGGGCCTGTTGTGTAATACTCTCAGTTGGCTTCCGTTGTGTGTGTCCTATCCAGCGCCATCGTTTTCGCTGTATCTCTTTATCCACTGGTATTTGACTGGTACATTTCCATAATCCGGGGGCTTCGGTAGCCGAGTTGGGAAAACCACCCGACTGGACTACCGACGTACGGACAACCCGTGTTCGATTCCCGCTGGGAGCAGTGTGTGGTGTACTCGTGGTTGGAAAAAAAATTACCCCCTCGGTCGACCCAGCCGTTGGAAGAAATTGGTACCAGGGTATTGCCCTGGGAAGGTGAGGAATGTTGCCTCGCATCGTGAGTTCCGATGCTTGAGGCGACACTATACAGAAATCTCCGAACATTTCTTGATAGGCGGCCGAGCACATATGGGTGGAAACTCGCGTGCTAAGACGCCGGTTCAAGTCTCGTACTTTACCTTGACCTTTACATATTTCCATAATTCTATGTTAGTGATTGTGTCCTGCCATTTTCATCTCCAATTAATGAACCGCATACAGTAGCATGTAAAATTACCGTACCTGGCATCAATCAGTTATTACATATCCCAGATACCTGTAATTTCTTATAATTACATTTACCCCCCCCCCCCCTTTTAATGATGATTTTGTTGCGACTTTTCTTGTTTGCTTTATCTGTGGCCATGATTTCAAAGCAGCTTCTATCTGAGCCTATAAAAGGCTGTGGCACTTAATAGTCGCTTTAAATGAGAGGACATAGACGTGCTGGTTTAAAGCTTAAACAAATCAGTATGCCACGCTAGTGAAGACTGTATTCGAATAGACGTGTTGGGTAGAGTCTGTCTATCTATCTATTGACCTTTCGAGCCTTAGCCGGCCCATAGAGCATAGACCCAGATACTCCTTCTCTTATCTAAATTTTAATTCTAATAGTCTTCAATCCTTCTAAAGATATTATATAACATCTCAACATTTGCCTCTGTTCTGTACAAGCAACTATCTAATTGAGGGAGCTGATTCTTGCTGCTCGTGCCTCTCTGATCAATGTTCTTCTCAGTATCTCTCTGGGTGGGCCTCTTTTCCTCTTACTTGTTGTTTTCCATATGAGGGCTTGTTTTGTTTTTCGGTTATTATCTCTCCTCATCACATGACCAACATATGACCATCGTCTTTTCTTGGTTACTGAAGATATTAGTAAGATTACGTAGAGTAAGTGTAGTTATTTTGTGCCGAATGACGTTGGATAGGACACACTGCTGAAACCAACTGAGAGTATTACACAACAGGCCATTTTCTGGTAGCTCCAGGGGAAGACCAAAATATTCTTGAAGAAGACAGATGGAAGCAGAGATGAAGATGATGGGGATGACATGGAATGATCTTAAAAGAATGACAAGAAACAGAACGGGTTGGAAAGTGTTTGTTGAAGACCTATGCTCCACAGGGAGCTGAAAGTGTTTGTTGAAGACCTATGCTCCACAGGGAGCTGAAAGTGTTAGGTAGAATAAGAAGATGACCTCACCTGTCTACATTTAATGACAGGTTGAGAACCAGTGTAAATATGTTCTGTAAAGACACTTGTGTACCTAGATACCGGCAATCTAGAGTTGAGTTGAAGCCGAGGCTCTGTTGATAAAGTTGCTTAATTCTTACGAGCACGATATTTGAAAATAAATAAATACTAGATGTAATAGTTTCATCTTCTTCTTCTACCATTCAGCTCCATGTGGAGCATAGGTCTTCAACAAACACTTTCAGCTCCCTGTGGAGCATAGGTCTTCAACAAACACTTTCAGCTCCTTGTGGAGCATAGGTCTTCAACAAACACTTTCAGCTCCCTGTGGAGCATAGGTCTTCAACAAACACTTTCAGCTCCCTGTGGAGCATAGATCTTCAACAAACACTTTCAGCTCCCTGTGGAGCATAGGTCTTCAACAAACACTTTCAGCTCCCTGTGGAGCATAGGTCTTCAACAAACACTTTCAGCTCCCTGTGGAGCATAGATCTTCAACAAACACTTTCCAAGCCGTTCTTTTTTCCTTGCCATTCTTTTAAGATTATTCCATGTCTTCCCCATCATCTTCATCTCTGCTTCTATATGTTTTCTCCAAGAATTTCTTGGTCTTCCTCTTTCTACTTTTCCCCTGGGGATTCCAGAAAAAAAGAACCTGTTGTGTAATACTCTCAGTTAGCATCCGCAGTGTGTGCCCTATTCAGCACTATCATCTTCGCATGTAACAGTTTAGTAAATGCAATACTTCACAGCAGTTTCTGAATGATAGTTTAGTAGTTTTGGTAGATTCTCTTATTTATAAAACATTTAAGTATTAGATGTATAGGGAACATGATGTTAGTGACCATACTTTTTTTTAGACCTTCGCGACGAGATTTTTGGGTAATGTGGTCGGTATTACACCCGAGCTGCTTTACTTTCCCACAAAACAATCCGGTACCCATTTAAGGCTGGTTGAACCCGGAAGCCGTCGATCAGGATCGAGCTCGACCTCTTGTCCTTTGTAGTCCAGTTGACTAACCACTGAGCTATCGCGGCTTCCTGGTCCTAAAACATGACTTGAGTATAATTCTACTAAAGTATTTTAATAAAGAGGCTATAGGTTAAATTTGTGGCTAAATTATGGTACATCATCATCACGTGCCATACCGGTTGGCGTAGGCGATCATGTCCTTCCACAATCTTCTATCTACTGTGCATCGTATCGATTCTGTTATTGACTGTTATCCATTTATAGTATACTCTATCTTTGTCGTCCGCGATCTCTCTTTCCCTGTATTTTGCCAGTTGTAACCAAGTATTCCAACTTTCCTCTTCTCATGATGTGCCCGAAAAATGTTGATTGCTTCTTTCTTATGTTTCTTAGGGGTTCCTTTCTTGTGTTGGCCTCTTTGAGAATTTCCTCGTTGGTCATGTTAGGTGTCCAGGTAACTGTCAACATTCTTCTAAGAAATCCCATCTATGTGGCCTCTAATCGTTTTTTTTTTATTTGTTTACTGTCCATGATTCGCTTCCATAGGCCAGAATTGGTTCTATATAGCACCGATGAACTCTCTTTCCCATTTCTATGACATAGATTTGTTGCATAAGATATTTTTCATTTTCTGAAATGCTATTTTGGCCTGAGCTATTCTACTTTTTATTTCTGTGGTACATCTTCCATCTGATGTAATTATTTTGCCCAAGCATTTGACGCTCTCCACTTGTTTCAGATTTGTCCTGTTTATTTTTACGCTGGTGTTGATTGTTTCTTCGATGTGACCATTACTTCTGTTTTCTTACTATTCAGACTGAGACCTTTCTTGTTGCACTAAAATACTACTTTCACATAAATGCAAACAGCCGTGACCTAGCCCAGACAAATCACCTACATACCATTTCCTGGGCGATGGGAACTACCGTTACGCCACTGACTAGACTAAATAATGATGGTATCTATCAAGGGGAAGCTACGCCTGCAATTCTCAAACCGCCGATGTCTGTAAGGTAAAGGTTACCTCCCCTACCTTGTTATGCGTAACCGGTATATGTTAGTGACCATATTTTTCAATGACCGCGGCCCATCTTTCGTGATGTGGTCGGTATCACGCCAGGTCGTATTTACGTCCCAGAAAAATCTCTAGTACCAATTTTTAGAGACATGTAATAATACATGAATATTAATTATGGAGGAACACTTCCGAAGCGGTAGATCAGCGGAACATTTCAGGGGAAGGGGTATGCTTACAGCTCTTAGAAAAAAATTAATAATCAACAACAGAAAAAATTAATAATCAACAACAGAAAAAATTAATAATCAACAACAGAAAAAAATTAATAATCAACAACAGAAAAAACTAATAATCAACAACAGAAAAAAAATTAATAATCAACAACAGAAAAAAACTAATAATCAATAACAGAAAAAAACTAATAATCAGCAACAGAAAAAAACTAATAATCAACAACAGAAAAAAAACTAATAATCAACAACAGAAAAAAACTAATAATCAACAACAGAAAATAACTAATAATCAACAACAGAAAAAGAAACAAAGAAAAATAGACAGCACGAAGCAGGAACGAACCCGTCCTCATCGGAACAGCGCCATGCCGCGAGAAACGCTAGAGCACATGGCCAACGTTACTTCTTTATTCAACTTTTTAAGTCCATTAGAAGTCGAGTATTCCCGTCACGCCACGTGGAGTATAGGGAATATGGTGTTAGCGACCCGTCACGCAAGTGGAGTATAGGGAATATGGTGTTAGTGACCCGTCACGCCAAGTGGAGTATAGGGAATATGGTGTTAGTGACCCGTCACGCCAAGTGGAGTATAGGGAATATGGTGTTAGTGACCCGTCACGCAAGTGGAGTATAGGGAATATGGTGTTAGCGACCCGTCACGCAAGTGGAGTATAGGGAATATGGTGTTAGTGACCCGTCACGCCAAGTGGCGTATAGGGAATATGGCGTTAGTGACCCGTCACGCCAAGTGGCGTATAGGGAATATGGCGTTAGTGACCCGTCACGCCAAGTGGCGTATGGGGAATATGGTGTTAGTGACCCGTCACGCCAAGTGGCGTATAGGGAATATGGTGTTAGTGACCCGTCACGCCAAGTGGCGTATAGGGAATATGGTGTTAGTGACCCGTCACGCCAAGTGGCGTATAGGGAATATGGTGTTAGTGACCCGTCACGCCAAGTGGCGTATAGGGAATATTGTGTTAGTGACCCGTCACGCCAAGTGGGGTATAGGGAATATGGTGTTAGTGACCATACATTTTACAGACCTTCAGCACATGATTTTTGGGGTAATGTGGTCGGTATTACGCCCGTGCCGCTTTACTTTCCCAGAAAAAATTCCGGTACCCATTTCATTTCTTTCTTTAATTGATTCTTTCTTTCTTTCTTTCATTCTTTCTTTCTTTCTCTTTCTTTCTTTCTATCTTTCTTCACTTCCTCTTGTACCACTTCAGGTGTCCAGGGAGATACAAAATTCTGGTTCTCTCCCTTTTGACGGCCTCACTTATTGTCAATTGATGTTGTTGTAGCGTTTCTTTGATGTTGTCTGTCCATCTTACTCTGGGTCTGCCTCTTGCTCTTCTCCCTTCTTTTCTTTTAAATGTAAGCTTTGTATGGTAAGGAATCACTCGACATTCTTTCTAGATGGACAAACCAGTTTATTTGTTGTTTCTGTATGTAGCTTAGGATTGGTTCAATGTCTACTCTTTCTAGATGGACAAACCAGTTTATTTGTTGTTTCTGTATATAACTTAGGATTGGTTCAATGTCTACTCTTTCTAGATGGACAAACCAGTTTATTTGTTGTTTCTGTATGTAACTTAGGATTGGTTCAATGTCTACTCTTTCTAGATGGACAAACCAGTTTATTTGTTGTTTCTGTATGTAACTTAGGATTGGTTCAATGTCTACTCTTTCTAGATGGACAAACCAGTTTATTTGTTGTTTCTGTATGTAGCTTAGGATTGGTTCAATGCCTACTCTTTCTAGATGGACAAACCAGTTTATTTGTTGTTTCTGTATGTAGCTTAGGATTGGTTCAATGTCTACTCTTTCTAGATGGACAAACCAGTTTATTTGTTGTTTCTGTATGTAGCTTAGGATTGGTTCAATGTCTACTCTTTCTAGATGGACAAACCAGTTTATTTGTTGTTTCTGTATGTAGCTTAGGATTGGTTCAATGTCTACTCTTTCTAGATGGACAAACCAGTTTATTTGTTGTTTCTGTATGTAGCTTAGGATTGGTTCAATGTCTACTCTTTCTAGATGGACAAACCAGTTTATTTGTTGTCTCTGTAATTAACTTAGGATTGGTTCAATGCCTACTCTTTCTCTTATATTATCATTTCTGATTCTGTCTTTTCTGGTCACTCCAAGAGCTTTTCTCAGACATCTCATCTCTGTGGTGACAAGATTTCTTTTATGCTTAGACGTAAATGACCATGTTTGGCATTGGTAGCACAGTGTAGGAATGAATCTACTCTGTATACGATTTTTCCTAGTGGTAATAGATTTACTAACATGAAAACAAATAACATCAGGGCTAAACCTAAGAATAGCAAAATGTTACATCTCAATATTCCTGTACGGTGCAGAAACATGGACATTAGACAAGAAAACAGAACATAAAATTGAAGCCTTTGAAATGTGGATTTATAGAAGAATATGTAGAATTGGATGGAAAGAAAAGAAAACAAACAATGAAGTTTTAAAACAACTAAAAATGAAAAGCGAACTACTAAACACAATTAGAACAAGACAAATAAAATTTTTGGGGCATGTTAAAAGACACAACAACCTAATAAAAGTAATATTGGAAGGGAAAATACAAGGCAAAAGAGGCAGAGGCAGACCAAGACTAACATGGACGAGTAACATCAAAAGATGGACAAGTTAACCTATGACAACCTGCACCATCAAAACAAGTGACAGAGTGGAATGGCACTCCATGGTAGCCAACCTTCGTTGCGGAGACGGCACTCAATGATGTTGATGATGAATAGGTATTGCTATGTGTTGAAGTATGGGGGATAACTGTCCCAATATTTGGTTTGCCTTGTTGCCTCGTATGTCTATCTCCTTATGGATTATACCATCTCTAGTAAATTGTTGTTCCCAAATATTTAAATTTTTACACATGTTTTATATCTTGTTTTTCTATAGTGTCCATGTTAGGCATTGATATCACAGTGTGGGAATGAACATAACATGTAATAGGTGCTTATTGGTGGTTATATAGCTCAGACTGATGTAGTTTACCTTTTAACCATCAATACTCGTACTACTCTCTCTCTCTCTCAAACATTCATTATCATCATCATCATCAATCATCATCATCATCAAGTACCGGGCCAGCTGGCGTAGGTGATCATGTTTCTTCACAACTTTCAATCTGGACAGTTATTTATCATTTCTGTTGTTGACCTTCTGCCAAGCCATTCTCTTAAGCTGTCTGGTATCTTTTATTTTTGCTTCCCTCTATCTCTTCGTCCCTCAATTTTTCCAATTGTCACAATATATTCCAGCTGTTCTCTTCTCATTACATGGCCAAAAATGATGTCTGTTTCTTCCTAATATTGGAAATTAGCTCTCTTTTTGCTTTAGCCTCTTTCAGAACGTTTTCATTACTCTTCTCATCTTTCTATGTCTTTCTCAAACATTACATTTTTCTCTTCATGCTACTCTCAGTTACTTTACAAAGTAATGAAATCAAGTCCAGATAGACACAGGAAAGCAAAGAATCGTCCCAACTCCGCGAAGCCGCAGGGAAGGTTAAGTGGCAACACAAATTGCGTAACAGAGCAATACCAGGTCACGTGATTTCATCTAATTATTGCCAGAACAACTCTTAAAGAAGCTAAAAATGGGAGCTACCCTGGAGGAGATCGATAAGAGACGAGTGAAACAGGGACATAAAATAGTTCTAGAAGTTCTTGAAAGAGATGGCTGTAATGGGCACGTTAACAAAGTTTGTGGAAGTAGTTCTTTGGAGTTCGGTCAGTACCGGCTAGTGACCATGAACGATGTCGATCAGGGTTTTCAAAGTTTTTTGAAGAAGATGGATGTAATGGGGACATAACACTGTTTGTGAAAGTAGTTGTACGAAAATGGTCAGTACAGGCAAGTGACCGTGGAAGATGTAGGTCAGAGGTTTTCAAACTCGATGTTAATGTCAGCCACTATCGGGGTGTTTCGCAGATTGACTGAGATGTCAATCACTGAGATGCAATTACCGTTCCATTTCTAACTGGACAAACCAGTTTATATGCTGTTTCTGTATATATATATTAAGATCGGCGCAGTGTCTACTCTATCTCTTATAACATCATTTCTGATTCTGTATGTTCTGGTCACCCCAAGCGCTTCTCTCAGACATCTAATCTCTGTGGTGACAAGCTTTCTTTTATGCTTAGACGTAAGTGACCATGTTTGGCGCTGTTAGCACAGTATTGGAATGAATCAACTCTGTATAAGATATTTCCTAGTAGTAAAAAGTAAAGAGCCCCCGTCCCGCCAAGTGGCGTATAGGGAACATGATGTTAGTGACCATAAATTTGACAGACCTTCAGTACATGATTTTTGGGGTAATGTGGTCGGTATTACGTCCGTGCCGCTTTACTTTCCCAGAAAAAAATCCGGTACACATTTAAGGCTGGGTGAACCCGGAAGCCATCGGTTGGGATCGATCCCTACCCCTTGTCCTTTGTAGTGCAGTTCACTAACCACTGAGCTATCGCGGCTCCCGTTTGTGAAAGTAGTTGTACGAAAATGGTCAGAGCATTTTCGAAACTGACGTTTCGGCCAACATGCGGCCTTCTTTAGTAAACGAGAACAACGACAACAAACGATGGGAGACAGATAAATATTGCTACATCTACGATTATAAATAGCTCAGTGGTTAGTGAACTGGACTACAAAGGACAAAAGGCCGGGTTGGATCCCAACCGACGACTTCGGTTCACCAAGCCTTTAATGGGTACCGGATTCTTTTCTGGGGAAAGTAAAGCGTCATGGGTGTAATACAGACCACATTACCCCAAAAATCATGTGCCGAAGATCTGTAAAATATAGGGTCACTAACACCATATTCCCTATCCGTCACTGCGTGACGGGGGTACTTGACTTTTTAAATTTTTTTAACTACGATGATAAGTACAGGAAGGTCAAGGTGAAGTAGGCAGAGGGCCAGGACATGACCTCCCTGCTGCCAGCTTTACCGTAGCTCTGCATTTATTTGTCGGTTCCTTTGGGTATTACAGCCAGAAGTGATGATTCTACAGAAGTGATGATTCTACAGAAGTGATGATTCTACAGAAGTGGAGATTCTACAGAAGTGGAGATTGCGTGTGAGTGAGTGTTTGTGTGTGAGTGTTTGTGTGTGTGTGTGTGTGAGTGAGTGTTTGTGTGTGTTTGTATGTGTGAGTGTTTGTGTGAGTGAGTGTTTGTGTGGGTGAGTGTTTGTGTGTGCTAGTGTTTGTGTGAGTGAGTGTTTGTGTGAGAGAGTGTTTGTGTATGTGTGTGTGAGTGTTTGTGTGTGTGAGTGTTTATGTGTGTGAGTGTTTGTGTGTGTGAGTGTTTGTGTGAGTGAGTATTTGTGTGAGTGAGTGTTTGTGTGTGTGTGTTTGTGTGTGAGTGTTTGTGTGACAAATGATATAAACCACAACACCTTTTAGGTATCAGTGAGAAAGAGAAAAGAAGAAGATGGATAGATGCAGTGATAGAGACATGTAACAACAAAGGAAAATCACTAATTCAGACAGTTCGAGCAGCTCAAGAACGACAAATGATATAAACCACGACACCTTTTAGGTATCAGTGAGAAAGAGAAAAATAGAAGCAGAAGAAGAACGAAACAAAAATGAAAAAAAAAAAACAGTCTTTAAAAATGAAGTAAAATTGATTTTTAAAAAAAAACAAAGAAATAAAAATAACCAATTTCTCTGACCTCAAGTCTGTCTATTTGCCGGAGCACATTTATTTTGACAAACAAACAAAACCAATGAGAATGTCATGCATTGTGATACATACATGTATGTACAAATATGAATAATATCATAATAAGCATAACATGGAGTGCAATCAAGTCGGATTTGATAACAAATAACAAAACAATCAATAAACGATAACCGAGATTAACAGCCACATCAACACCGTTATCTATAACACATCTTCTGTGATCTACTACTGCTATACATTTAGACCAGCTTGGGTCACGAAAAACACGGTCCATTTGTCTTCACCGGTTCCCTATAGCTTGTCATGTTGGTTTGTTTCTGTGGGCTATATTTGTGTTCTTAGGGTGTTGAGAATGCTGCAGTCATGAAGGGTTGTTTCTGTGGGCTATATTTGTGTTTTTAGGGTGTTGAGAGTGGTGCAGTCATGTAGGCTTGTTTCTGTGGGCTATATTTGTGTTTTTAGGGTGTTGAGAGTGGTGCAGTCATGTAGGCTTGTTTCTGTGGGCTATATTTGTGTTTTTAGGGTGTTGAGAGTGCTGCAGTCATGTAGGCTTGTTTATGTGGGCTATATTTGTGTTTTTAGGGTGTTGAGAATGCTGCAGTCATGAAGGCTTGTTTCTGTGGGCCATTTTTGTGTTCTTAGGGTGTTGAGAATGCTGCAGTCATGTAGGCTTGTTTCTGTGGGCCATATTTGTGTTCTTAGGGTGTTGAGAATGCTGCAGTCATGTAGGGTTGTTTCTGTGGGCTATATTTGTGTTCTTAGGGTGTTAAGAGTGCTACAGTCCTGTAGGCTTGTTTCTGTGGGCCATATTTGTGTTCTTAGGGTGTTGAGAGTGCTGTAATCATGAAGGCTTGTTTCTGTGAGCTATATTTGTGTTCTTAGGGTGTTGAGAGTGCTGTAATCATGTAGGCTTGTTTCTGTGGGCTATATTTGTGTTCTTTGGGTGTTGAGAAAGCTGCAGTCATGTAGGGTTGTTTCTGTGGGCTATATTTGTGTTCTTAGGGTGTTGAGAATGCTGCAGTCATGAAGGCTTGTTTCTGTGGGCCATATTTGTGTTCTTAGGTTGTTGAGAATGCTGCAGTCGTGTAGGGTTGTTTCTGTGGGCTATATTTGTGTTCTTAGGGTGTTGAGAATGCTGCAGTCGTGTAGGGTTGTTTCTGTGGGCTATATTTGTGTTCTTAGGGTGTTGAGAATGCTGCAGTCATGTAGGCTTGTTTCTGTGGGCTATATTAGTGTTCTTAGGGTGTTGAGAGTGCTGCAGTCGTGTAGGGTTGTTTCTGTGGGCTATATTTGTGTTCTTAGGGTGTTGAGAATGCTGCAGTCGTGTAGGGTTGTTTCTGTGGGCTATATTTGTGTTCTTAGGGTGTTGAGAATGCTGCAGTCGTGTAGGGTTGTTTCTGTGGGCTATATTTGTGTTCTTAGGGTGTTGAGAATGCTGCAGTCATGTAGGCTTGTTTCTGTGGGCTATATTTGTGTTCTTCGGGTGTTGAGAGTGTTGCAGTCATGTAGGCTTGTTTCTGTGGGCCATATTAGTGTTCTTAGGGTGTTGAGAGTGCTGCAGTCATGTAATGTTGTTTCTGTGGACCATATTTGTGTTCTTAGGGTGTTGAGAATGCTGCGGTCCTGTAGGATATGCTCAAGAGCTCGTCTGGGACCTCCCAATTCTTTCACTGATAGATAATTCACTCAAGTAAGCTCTGTAAACATCGACATATCTAGTCACTGGTCTGTCCTTTGGTCTCTTCTCGTCCTTAAGATCGCCATATTTGTTTGGGAATACGAACAATTGCCATTCTTCCTTTTCATATTTGTTTGGGAATACGAACAATTACCATTCTTCTTACATGACCCAGCTTCCTTTAAAACTCCCCTGTATCTTCTTTATAATGTGTGTAAACGTTATTTTAGAAGAGTAAACATGTTATCTGTTACTTTTATAATGGTCACTTTACAAAATATATGTCAATCATGTATTAATTCCTTTAATGTCTAGTATCTATCTATAGCACGTATTTGTTTTTTTTACGTTCGCTAGTTTACTCCTCTGGTGAAGGCCCTAGAGACTAGAAATTGAATTTTGCGTTTTAATCCGTTTATTCATGGCAGCCGTGTGCACAGTGGTCTCTCACCGCGCAGGCAGGTAACTCCGTCTTCGTTGGTACTCATATTTTTTTCCGTCGATGAGTAATTGATGTTGCAAGCTGGGCCTCGCTGCTGAGACCACGTGTGGTTGCTGTAGACAGAATTCATAGACTGGGCCTCGCTGCTGAGACCACGGGTGGTTGCTGTAGACAGAATTCATAGACTGGGCCTCGCTGCTGAGACCAGGGGTGGTTGCTGTAGACAGAATTCATAGACTGGGCCTCGCTGCTGAGACCACGGGTGGTTGCTGTAGACAGAATTCATAGACTGGGCCTCGCTGCTGAGAGCAGGGGTGGTTGCTGTAGACAGAATTCATAGACTGGGCCTCGCTGCTGAGACCAGGGGTGGTTGCTGTAGACAGAATTCATAGACTGGGCCTCGCTGCTGAGACCACGGGTGGTTGCTGTAGACAGAATTCATAGACTGGGCCTCGCTGCTGAGACCACGTGTGGTTGCTGTAGACAGAATTCATAGACTGGGCCTCGCTGCTGAGACCACGGGTGGTTGCTGTAGACAGAATTCATAGACTGGGCCTCGCTGCTGAGACCAGGGGTGGTTGCTGTAGACAGAATTCATAGACTGGGCCTCGCTGCTGAGACCACGGGTGGTTGCTGTAGACAGAATTCATAGACTGGGCCTCGCTGCTGAGACCAGGGGTGGTTGCTGTAGACAGAATTCATAGACTGGGCCTCGCTGCTGAGACCAGGGGTGGTTGCTGTAGACAGAATTCATAGACTGGGCCTCGCTGCTGAGACCACGGGTGGTTGCTGTAGACAGAATTCATAGACTGGGCCTCGCTGCTGAGACCACGGGTGGTTGCTGTAGACAGAATTCATAGACTGGGCCTCGCTGCTGAGACCAGGGGTGGTTGCTGTAGACAGAATTCATAGACTGGGCCTCGCTGCTGAGACCAGGGGTGGTTGCTGTAGACAGAATTCATAGAATCGGCCTCGCTGCTGAGACCACGGGTGGTTGCTGTAGACAGAATTCATAGACTGGGCCTCGCTGCTGAGACCAGGGGTGGTTGCTGTAGACAGAATTCATAGACTGGGCCTCGCTGCTGAGACCAGGGGTGGTTGGTGTAGACAGAATTCATAGACTGGGCCTCGCTGCTGAGACCAGGGGTGGTTGCTGTAGACAGAATTCATAGACTGGGCCTCGCTGCTGAGACCAGGGGTGGTTGGTGTAGACAGAATTCATAGACTGGGCCTCGCTGCTGAGACCACGGGTGGTTGCTGTAGACAGAATTCATAGACTGGGCCTCGCTGCTGAGACCAGGGGTGGTTGCTGTAGACAGAATTCATAGACTGGGCCTCGCTGCTGAGACCACGGGTGGTTGCTGTAGACAGAATTCATAGACTGGGCCTCGCTGCTGAGACCACGGGTGGTTGCTGTAGACAGAATTCATAGACTGGGCCTCGCTGCTGAGACCAGGGGTGGTTGCTGTAGACAGAATTCATAGACTGGGCCTCGCTGCTGAGACCAGGGGTGGTTGCTGTAGACAGAATTCATAGATAAAAATTCCAACTGGTGCAACTGGGATTTGAACTCACAGTACCTCTGTCTCGAGAGCGGTGTCTTGTCTCGACACCGACAAGTCCCCTTATCATCATCAAGTACTTGGGCCTGCTGGCGTAGGTGATCATGTCTCTCCACAACTTTCAATCTCGACAGTTATTTACCATTTCTGTTGTTGACCTTCTGACAAGCCATTCTCTTAAGCTGTCTGGTATTTTTTTCTCTTTGCTTTCCTCTATCTCTTCGTCCCTCAATTTTCCCAGTTGTTACAATATATTCCAGCTGTTCTCTTCTCATTACATGGCCAAAATTTGATGATTGTTTCTTCCTAATATTGGAAATTAGCTAAGTCCCTTTATACCATGCATGCCATTTGAATTCTTTTCAGGCATGACTTGTGAATTATTGTTTTCATTATCTACAGTCAATGACAGTAATGACATCAGTCTCAGAAACAGTATCAATAATAAGGCCCACGGTTGATAGGAATCACCCAAAGCTTGTGACGTTGTCAGCTCTGCGAGCGGAGGCGGTTTTAGGGAAAAATGACGCAAATCGTCTACAGTTTGCATAGCTAAAAATGTCGCAGATTTTGGGTGTTTCCGGGATTTCCTTCTCAGTTCGCAGTGCAATCCTACATTGGACAAAGCCGAACAAAACGATAGATGTCAATGGTGTTTTGTGGCAATTTAGTTGAAGTCATATGTCAGTTGTGTATATGTCATTTGTTACAGTGGCTATATAGTATTTGTTTCTCTACAGCATAATGACCAAATGTCATTCAACAGGCATATTTGATTTAAGAGGGTCAAAGGGTAACATGGTTAAAAGGTAAGAGGGTCAAAGAGTAAGAGGATCAAAGGGTAAGAGGATCAAAGGGTAAGAGGGTCAAAGAGTGAGATGATCATAGGGTAAGAGGATCAGATGGTAAGAGGCTCAAAGGGTATGATGGTCAAAGAGTGAGAGGGTCAAAGGGCATGAGGGTCAAAGAGTGAGAGGGTCAAAGGGCATGAGGGTCAAAGAGTGAGAGGGTCAAGGGTAAGAGTGTCAAAGGGTAAAAGTTTCAAAAGGTAAGAAGGTCAAATAGTAAGAAGGACAAAGTTTGATTTATGAGGTTCCCTTACTGTATAATTTTAGAACCTCTCCGTTAAGAGGCCGTTTACATCCGCTCGTGCCCTCCCCACAACGGTTGCCTCAGCGAGGCCACTTGGATTCCATATCTGGGCACACAGCAGTTGCAAGTTGAGGCCTTTATTTCATATTCCATCAATTATTTTGTTTTGATATTGAATTATTTTAGTCCAAAGAAAGCCAAGGAGAGAAATTTAACATGGACGAGTAACATCAAAAGATGGACAAGTCAGCCTATGGCAATCTGCACCATCAAAGCAAGAGACAGAGTGGAATGGCGCTCCATGGTAGCCAACCTTCGATGCGGAGACGGCACTCGATGATGATGATTATTGAATTATTTAGTTAGCTATGTTACAGTTTGTACGTAAAATCAAAGAGAAAAAATACCAGACAGCTTAAGAACATGGTTTGGCAGAAGGTCAACAACAGAAATTATGAATAACTGTCGAGATCGAAAGCTGTGGAGAGACATGATCACCTACACCAGCAGGCCCGGTACTTGATGATGATGATGATGTTACATCTGCGCCTCCTACGGTTAGGGGAATATTAGCCTGGTGTCTGTTCATTCATTCACTGCTTGCTTTCGTTCGCCCGATGACTGAAGGAGTACATCTCTTCGTCATTCGCCCTTCAAAGGACTGTAAGTGGGCGTGTCTACGTTGTGTTGTGGTTTGCAGTATAACTGTGATATTTGCTCCTTACAGTTACAGTTGTAGTAAGTCGGAGGCCCCGGTATCAAATGAATTAAAATCCATAATTGCTCAACCGCCCGTGCCAGTGGAACCATCCGAATTAACATCTCATTTCATTGAAAGATCTAAACAAAGAAAGGCAGCTGCAGTCCCCATCATGGCAGCTACAGTACACTCCAAAAGACATAAGGCGTAACCGCACCGAAAGTGAACGCAGTCTGTCCTTCTTTATACAATATCATCATCCATCGTAAACAATCGGAGCATCGAAACACGATCCGGATGAAACACACAGCTCACGGTGTGCACAGAGCACTAAACTCAGTAGCTCCGACAGCAAGCCGGACTTGGAATATGAGGAAACTGCAACAAGAATTCACTTTTCAAACTAAGCCTCAACGGTTCCTGTCGTCTATCTGCCATATTGACCGGAAGTTCTTTGCTATGTAGTGATAATTTTATTCACTTAAATATCTGTGCATGTATTTTTTTAATTGTTACTGCTGAAGGCCTAATGAGCCGGAACGTCATTTTTTTGGGTGTTGTCCATTAGTTACATAAATCTGTAACGACATTGGGTGTTGTCCATTAGTTACATAAATCTGTAACGACATTGGGTGTTGTCCATTAGTTACATAAATCTGTAACGACATCATTTCTCCTATTTTTTGTTTCATTCCTGCTTCCATTTTATTTGAAGGTGATTTGAGGGTAGAGATGGGGATAGCTCAGTGGTTAGTGAACTGGACTACTAAGGACAAGAGGCCGGGTTCGATTCTGATCGAGGGCTTCCAGGTTCACCCAGCCTTAAATGGGTACCGGATTTTTTTTTCTGTGAAAATAAACCCACACTGGGGTAATGCTGACCATATCAGCCCACAAAAAAATTAATGTGCTCGAAGGTCTGTACAAATATGGGCTCTAACACCATATTCTCAACACGCTATGCGACGTTGATTTCCCCCTACTATTTGATTTAAAGAGATGTGTTCTCATCAGCGGCAAAACATTGTAGTAAAAACAACTGAGAGAAATATGAAAGGGGAGTTTGAAGCCAGTGACAATGACATGTTGTCTTTATGAGATTTGAATGAATTCTCATCGCTGACAGACGTAGACTTGGCGCTGGGTATGTCTGAGCCGCTATTTGTGTTCGAGAATGTTCCTTTCTTAAGATTGTCTGAGATTCTTTTTGGTAGAATGTCTTGTTCAACAATGGACACTGGAATGTAGTAACTACTTTCAGGGGAAGTAATGTTGCCAAGGGTGATTTCATTATCGAGGTTATCCCGCCATGAGGGATCGGAGTTTGACGAGTCGGGTTGTACTTGGGTTGGTTGTAAGGTTGAAGGGTTGCGGGGAACTGATTGGCAGGAGTGAGGTTCAGCCTGGATATCCAGTTTAAGTAAAGGTCGACGAAGTCCAGATCGGGCGAAGCTGAAACTTTTTTGGTCGCACTGACTCGCGACGAGGGAGTAAGCTTCATTTGGATAAAACTGGCTGAAAACAAAGCAAATAACGTCACGTTCGTCCAGAGCGTTATTTACGAAGACAATCCGCTCCCAGTAGTGGCCTTCGAAGTTGGCCAGGCATTTATAGTCGGTTGTTGTTGTTGTTGTGGTAAAGTTTACGCAATTCTGGTTAAATTCTAATCTTAATTTGGTTGTGTCTTCGCAGTGTCGGTACAGACTACCGGAGCACTGGGAGCCGTTTGAAGAAGTGGCGTTAAGTGAATACACAGATGTAATATTACACACGATTGCCCTCGCTTTGAGAATTGTTATTGGTTTGCCAGCGCCCTCATGCGACCTATAACGATCGTCAATAGGCGAAGGGTCTGAGATAAAGCGCTCTTCTTTACATATTGCAAGGCCAAGGTCGTTCTCTGAAGTAGGCCACGTATAGCTTTGACTAAGGCTGTACTGTAGGACGGAGGGTGCTAGTGTGTGCAGCTTAATGCAAGTGAAGCGAGGCCTGCATCCGTTGTGGGTTAAAGAAATCGTCGTGTACAACGCGGATTGCGGAGAAGGACCGTGCGGGAAAGACACGCAGAAGAAGCTACCAACGTCATTAATTGTGATCATTGAAGATGTGATGGAGATGTTGTTGTAGCTGTTCGGATGTTTCAGGAACCAGTCTCCAACAGAATCGCTTGGGAACTCACACTCCAAGGGGTGTTGGCTGTCGTTGCAGACCCCACATGACCTCTGACATTCCTGTTTGACGTACTTGTTGCACGGGACTGTGCTACACAGATCGTACTCATCTTCACACAGTGCGGAGAACACACGCACGTGCAGATGGAGCGTGAAATACCGGATATCCGGGTTGGAGCTCAACTGACTAACGTCAGAAACACAAGCTAAATCACTGAAGAGATACGCCGTAAAGTTAGCGTTCCGGTGAATAGGTATTACTAAACACCACAAATCGAGTTCTTCATTTCTGCGAAGTATGACATATTTATTCTTGCTGTCTTGCCAACCAGTGACGCAGGTTGTTCTCTGCGTCACGTACATCTTCATATCCGGTACACAGTTTCTAGAAATAAAGTTAAAGGTCACTCCCTCGCCCCCAAGACACTCAGCCTCCAGCCTCATCGGCCTCAGCATTAAGTTACATCCATTCTCCCCAAGGAGCGAATCGACAACTTTCATATCAAAGCCTCCACTAAACGGGCATGGCGAGTAATCCTCCATGATTGTCCCAAACCATATCAGAACCCACGGATCTGGTTTCAGGTTAAGGTCATCACACAGGTCAAGGTCAAATGTCCTGACCTCATGTGACCAAAAAATTTGGACAACAGAACGGCTCCTGAACATAAACTTGACACATCTGTAGTAGTTGTTCACAAGATGGTCTTGTCGTTTGAGAAGCAACTTGCCATGGAAGGAGGCAGCACACTTCCACCGGATGTTGGATCTGTCACTTCTTGGATTGTGGATATCCATCACGTTCGGCCGGATGTAGTACTTGGCATCACGTGACCCGTTCGTCCTGATGTAGCTGTACCACGGCGGGTCACGTGGTTCTATCTGCAGTAATTCCGGGAAGCTGCATGACGTCACCAGTTGCCTGGCAACGATTACAGCGATTATAACCAAATGTCTGAGGTTGTATGACGTCATATCCGATTGGGGTTTACGGGCACGTCCTACAACTGACCAATCACAATTCTGAAAAGAGACACACAAAAAACAGTTAATTTTGATATTAGTGACAAGTAAGTTAAATGACATATAAAGATTATTGTATGCGGATTGTAACAAGATTTGGTATTTTTAATTGATTAAAATTACTAATATTAATCATTAAAATGATTTGGTAATGTTGCTTTAGGATAAAAAATGACACGGAGGTCCTCACTCACACATGCTCCCCGAACATCTACACGCTGCTCAAACATGGAGGTTCTCACTAAAACAGGACTCCTGAACATCTACACGCTGCTCACACATGCAGGTTCTCACTCACACAGGCTCCCCGAACATCTACACGCTGCCCAAACATGCAGGTCCTCACTCACACAGGCTCCCCGAACATCTACACGCTGCTCACACATGCAGGTCCTCACTCACACAGGCTCCCCGAACATCTACACGCTGCCCAAACATGTAGGTTCTCACTCACACAGGCTCCCCGAACATCTACACGCTGCCCAAACATGCAGGTCCTCACTCACACAGGCCTCCCAAACATCTACACGCTGCCCAAACATGCAGGTCCTCACTCACACAGACCTCCCGAACATCTACACGCTGCCCAAACATGCAGGTCCTCACTCACACAGACCTCCCGAACATCTACACGCTGCCCAAACATGCAGGTCCTCACTCACACAGGCTCCCCGAACATCTACACGCTGCCCAAACATGCAGGTCCTCACTCACACAGACCTCCCGAACATCTACACGCTGCCCAAACATGCAGGTCCTCACTCACACAGGCTCCCCGAACATCTACACGCTGCCCAAACATGCAGGTCCTCACTCACACAGACCTCCCGAACATCTACACGCTGCTCAAACAAAGAACAAGATGTCGGGTTCGATCTAATCGACGGCTCCCCAGTTCACCCAGCCGTAAATGGATACCGGATTTTTTTCTGGGAAAGTAAAGCGACGCGGTCATAATACTGACCAAATCATGTGCTGAAAATATTTATATAGGAGAGAAATAAAAGAATAAATGACGGGGGAAACATAAATATTTATATAGGAGAGAAATAAAAGAATAAATGACGGGGGAAACATAAATATTTATATAGGAGAGAAATAAAAGAATAAATGACGGGGGAAACATAAATATTTATATAGGAGAGAAATAAAAGAATAAATGACGGGGGAAACATAAATATTTATATAGGAGAGAAATAAAAGAATAAATTACGGAGGAAACATAAATATTTATATAGGAGAGAAATAAAAGAATAAATTACGGGGGAAACATAAATATTTATTTAGGAGAGAAATAAAAGAATAAATTACGAAGGAAACATAAATATTTATATAGGAGATAAATAAAATAATAAATTACGGGGGAGACATAAAAGCACGCATTGCAAAATTAAAAAAAAAAAGATAGAAAAACAAACAACAAAAGTCTAAAAATATAGGCAAATATACGAGAAAGTATGCCCAAAATGATCTATCTCTCTCATTATCGAAGTTCTCGTCATCTAAATCATCGAATCACTCGCATCCGCTAGCACCTCAGAAAATAATTGTAATTCCTGAGGAGGGTATATTGATTAAACTGTCGTCTCAAATGAAATTTGCCTCCCGTATAGTGAACGTGAAATGTTTGAATTATAAACAAAAATTGCGATGTCCATCTCCTGAAATAGGAGAGTTCGTAAACTAATCTGCGCTTTACCGCAGCAGGAAAGAGGATACGGGAGAAGAATGAGATGAGGATGACTTTGTATGTTCTTTGTTCTTCGCTCTTTGTTCTTTGTTCTTCGCTCTTAGTTCTTAGTTCTTTGTTCTTTGTTCTTCGCTCTTAGTTCTTAGTTCTTTGCTCTTCGCTCTTAGTTCTTTGTTCTTCGTTCTTAGTTCTTTGTTCCTTGTTCTTTGTTCTTAGTTCTTCGCTCTTTGTTCTTCGCTCTTTGTTCTTCGCTCTTTGTTCCTTGTTCTTTGTTCTTCACTCTTTGTTCTTTGTTCTTCGCTCTTTGTTCCTTGTTCTTTGTTCTTCACTCTTTGTTCTTTGTTCCTTGTTCTTTGTTCTTCGCTCTTTGTTCCTTGTTCTTTGTTCTTCACTCTTTGTTCTTTGTTCCTTGTTCTTTGTTCTTCACTCTTTGTTCTTTGTTCTTCACTCTCTGTTCTTTGTTCCTTGTTCTTTGTTCTTAGTTCTTCGCTCTTTGTTCTTTGTTCTTCGTTCTTAGTTCTCCGTTCTTTGTTCTTCGCTCTTTGTTCTATCTTCTTAGTTCTTTGCTCTTTGCTCTTTGTTCTTCGTTCTTTGTTCTTCGTCATTGAAATGTTAGAATGAGATATTTCCGATAATTAACTAAAAAAAACTAAATTAGAACATCGGAAGGTCTGTCAGAATGGTTTCAGGTTACAACAGGAGTAAGACAAGGATGCTTCCTCTCACCACTCCTCTTCATCATATATATGGACAAAATAAATCAGGAAACAACCAACAATAAGGACTAATCAAATAATAACATAGAGGTAGAAAACTCCAACATCAATGAGCTACTCTTCGCAGATGACCAATGCCTAATATATGAGGATGAAAACCTGCTACAACAGCATTTAACATCTCTAGATAAAAGCTGCACAAACTACAGTATGAAAATTAACACAACAAAAACAGATGCTATAAGAATAAGCAAATTAAGACACCCATTAAACATTAAGATCAAAGATAAATAAATAAAACAAGTAGAGGAATTCAAGTATTTGGGCGCAATGTTCACAGAAGATGGAAAACTAGACAGAGAAATTGACATGAGAATACAAAAAGCAAATGCTGTCATATACCAGCTTTCACCATTGCTAAGACATCCAAACATTTCTATGCCAGCTAAACAACAAATGATAAATAGCATTTTCATACCAACTTTATGCTATGAAAGTCAAACATGGACCCTGTCTAAATCACATTTAAGAAAGATCAATACATGTGAGATGCGATGCTTGAGAAAAGTAACAAACAACACAAGAAGAGATAGAATACCAAATAAAACCATAAGAAAAATAGTAGGAACAAAACCCTGCCAAGAATATATAGAACAACAACTTAAATGGTTTGGCCACCTGGTCAGAATGAATCCTTACCAATCACCATCAAGGGCGTTCTTCTCGAGAATGCATGGAAAAAGACCAAGAGGAAGACCCAGAAGAAGATGGATAGATGCAGTGACAGAGACATGTAACAACAAAGGAAAATCACTAATTCAGACAGTTCGAGCAGCTCAAGAACGGCAAATGATATAAACCACGACACCTTTTAGGTATCAGTGAGAAAGAGAAAAGAAGAAGATGGATAGATGCAGTGACAGAGACATGTAACATCAAAGGAAAATCACTAATTCAGACAGTTCGAGCAGCTCAAGAATGACAAATGATATAAACCACGACACCTTTTAGGTATCAGTGAGAAAGAGAAAAGAAGAAGATGGATAGATGCAGTGATAGAGACATGTAACAACAAAGGAAAATCACTAATTCAGACAGTTCGAGCAGCTCAAGAACGACAAATGATATAAACCACGACACCTTTTAGGTATCAGTGAGAAAGAGAAAAGAGGAAGAAGAAACTAAAAAAAAAACGTTCCCGTGTGTTACCGGGGCCTCATTATGAGGGAGGTAAAGAATAGTGATACTGTGACCTTCCAGGCATGTTGTAAGAGGCCACTAAGGAGATTGATCGATTGCTTGACAAGCTGTCATTGTAGAAAACTATTGTTATGGAAACAGAGCCATAGATTTTAGAAGCAGTGATCTCTGCAATATGTGCCACTTTGACACGCAAGACTTCTGTTTTTGAGATTGTGGTTCTGCCCTATGTGCCGTCTTCGGCTCGAAAGGACAATAGATAAGATAGATAAGATAGATTAGATAGATTAGATAGATTAGATAGATAAGATAGATTAGATAGATAAGATAGATTAGATAGATTAGATAGATTAGATAGATAGATAGATAGATAGATAGATAGATAGATAGATAGATAGATAGATAGATAGATAGATAGATAGATAGATAGATAGATAGATAGATAGATAGATAGATAGATAGATAGATAGATAGATAGATAGATAGATAGATAGATAGATAGATAAGATTAGATAGATAGATAAGATTAGATAGATAGATAAGATAGATAAGATAGATAAGATAGATTAGATAGATTAGATAGATTAGACAGATAGATAGATTAGACAGACAGACAGACAGACAGACAGACAGACAGACAGACAGACAGACAGACAGACAGACAGACAGACAGACAGACAGACAGACAGACAGACAGACAGACAGATAGATTAGATAGATTAGATAGATAGATAGATAGATAGATAGATAGATAGATAGATAGATAGATAGATAGATAGATAGATAGATAGATAGATAGATAGATAGATAGATAGATAGATAGATAGATTAGATAGATTAGATAGATAGATAGATAGATAGATAGATAGATAGATAGATAGATAGATAGATAGATAGATAGATAGATAGATAGATAGATAGATAGATAGACAGACAGACAGACAGACAGACAGACAGACAGACAGACAGACAGACAGACAGACAGACAGACAGACAGACAGACAGACAGACAGACAGACAGACAGACAGACAGACAGACAGACAGACAGACAGATAGATAGATAGATAGATAGATAGATAGATAGATAGATAGATAGATAGATAGATAGATAGATAGATAGATAGATAGATAGATAGATAGATAGATAGATAGATAGATAGATAGATAGATAGATAGATAGATAGATAGATAGATAGATAGATAAAATAAAGAGACCCGTCACGCCAAGTGGCGCATAGGGAATATGGTGTTAGTGACCATAATTTTTAGAAACCTTCGGCACATGATTTTTGGGGTAATGTGGTCGATATTACGTCTGTGCCGTTTTAATTTCCCAGAAAAAAAATCAGGTACCAATTTAAAGGCTGGGTGAACCCAGGAGCCGTCGATCGGAATCGAACCAGGCCTTTTATTCTTTGTTATCCAGTTCACTAACCACTGAGATAATTAAGTAATAATTTGTCATTGTTATATAAGGCATGTGAATATATAAACATCACAAAAAAATAATTTACTTTTTTCTGGCACATCATTAGACGGGGAAAATTGGAATACTTCGTTACAACTGGCAAAATAGAATGAAAGAGAAATCGTGGGCAACAAAGGAAGAAGATATTAGATAGCTTGGTGTCGTGGTATGGAAAACAGTCAACAACAGAGTTGAAACGATGCACGATGGATAGAAGATTGTAGAAGGACATGATCGCCTACGCCAACCGGTATTGCACATGATGATGATGATGTAAGGCACTATTCAGCAACAGAGCCGGAAGCTGTCAGCGATTCTCATAGCTGATGATTTGCATCAGGATCGGTTAATCAGAACTATCCAGATCCTACTCCGCCTATTCGCAGTGCCCCTAGAAACGGATTAACCAGTCTAGTCTGACCAAGTGAGCAGGAATCGAAATGGAAGGCAATCCGGTACTGACAATTTCTCTCTAAGATCGGATGCATTGTGTCCAAAGGCGCGAAACTTTGGTCTACTTTACACCACAACATATCGCATCCAGGACAACTTAAAGCCCGTTAAATGGAGAATGACAAAGAGAGGCAAGTATTGCCTTAGTCATCGAGGGAACAAAGAGAGGCAAGTATTGCCTTAGTCATCGAGGGAACAAAGAGAGGCAAGTATTGCCTTAGTCATCGAGGGAACAAAGAGAGTCAAGTATTGCCTTAGTCATCGAGGGAACAAAGAGAGGCAAGTATTGCCTTAGTCATCGAGGGAACAAAGAGAGGCAAGTATTGCCTTAGTCATCGAGGGAACAAAGAGAGTCAAGTATTGCCTTAGTCATCGAGGGAACAAAGAGAGGCAAGTATTGCCTTAGTGATCGAGGGAACAAAGAGAGGCAAGTATTGCCTTAGTCTTCGAGGGAACAAAGAGAGGCAAGTATTCCCTTAGTCATCGAGGGAACAAAGAGAGGCAAGTATTGCCTTAGTCATCGAGGGAACAAAGAGAGGCATGTATTGCTTTAGTGATCGAGGGAACAAAGAGAGGCAAGTATTCCCTTAGTCATCGAGGGAACAAAGAGAGGCAAGTATTGCCTTAGTCATCGAGGGAACAAAGAGAGGCAAGTATTCATTTAGTCATCGAGGGAACAAAGAGGAGCAAGTATTGCCTTAGTCATCGAGGGAACAAAGAGAGGCAAGTATTGCCTTAGTCATCGAGGGAACAAAGAGAGGCAAGTATTCATTTAGTCATCGAGGGAACAAAGAGGAGCAAGTATTGCCTTAGTCATCGAGGGAACAAAGAGAGGCAAGTATTGCCTTAGTCATCGAGGGAACAAAGAGAGGCAAGTATTCCCTTAGTCATCGAGGGAACAAAGAGAGGCAAGTATTCCCTTAGTCATCGAGGGAACAAAGAGAGTCAAGTATTCCCTTAGTCATCGAGGGAACAAAGAGAGTCAAGTATTCCCTTAGTGATCGAGGGAACAAAGAGAGGCAAGTATTCCCTTAGTCATCGAGGGAACAAAGAGAGGCAAGTATTGCCTTAGTCATCGAGGGAACAAAGAGAGGCAAGTATTGCCTTAGTCATCGAGGGAACAAAGAGAGTCAAGTATTCCCTTAGTGATCGAGGGAACAAAGAGAGTCAAGTATTGCCTTAGTCATCGAGGGAACAAAGAGAGGCAAGTATTCCCTTAGTCATCGAGGGAACAAAGAGAGGCAAGTATTGCCTTAATCATCGAGGGAACACATGCAAGCATCGTCGCCATCATAAAAGTAATAACCAAAAGGCCTATTTCGCTATCTGAGAGGACTAGATATTGGGTCTCACTATCTGAGAGGACTAGATATTGGGTCTCACTATCTGAGAGGACTAGATATTGAATCTCAATATCTGAGAGGACTAGATATTGAATCTCAATATCTGAGAGGACTACATATTGGATCTCAATATCTGAGAGGACTAGATATTGGATCTCAATATCTGAGAGGACTAGATATTGAATCTCAATATCTGAGAGGACTACATATTGGATCTCACTATCTGAGAGGACTAGATATTGGATCTCATTATCTGAGAGAACTAGATATTGGATCTCACTATCTGAGAGGACTAGATATCGGATCTCACTATCTAAGAAGGACTAGATATCGGATCTCACTATCTGAGAGGACTAGATATCGGATCTCACTATCTAAGAAGGCTAGATATCGGATCTCACTATCTAAGAGGACTAGATATCGGATCTCACTATCTAAGAAGACTAGATATCGGATCTCACTATCTAAGAGGACTAGATATCGGATCTCACTATCTAAGAAGGCTAGATATCGGATCTCACTATCTAAGAAGGCTAGATATCGGATCTCACTATCTAAGAGGACTAGATATCGGATCTCACTATCTAAGAGGACTAGATATCGGATCTCACTATCTAAGAAGGCTAGATATCGGATCTCATATCTAAGAGGACTAGATATCGGATCTCACTATCTAAGAGGACTAGATATCGGATCTCACTATCTAAGAAGGCTAGATATCAGATCTCACTATCTGAGAGGACTAGATATCGGATCTCACTATCTAAGAAGGCTAGATATCGGATCTCACTATCTAAGAAGGCTAGATATCGGATCTCACTATCTGAGAGGACTAGATATAGGATCTCACTATCTAAGAAGGCTAGATATCGGATCTCACTATCTAAGAAGGCTAGATATCGGATCTCACTATCTGAGAGGACTAGATATCGGATCTCACTATCTGAGAGGACTAGATATCGGATCTCACTATCTAAGAAGGACTAGATATGGGATCTCACTATCTAAGATGGACTAGATATCGGATCTCACTATCTGAGAGGACTAGATATGGGATCTCACTATCTAAGAAGGACTAGATATCGGATCTCACTATCTAAGAAGGCTAGATATGGGATCTCACTATCTAAGAAGGCTAGATATCGGATCTCACTATCTAAGAAGACTAGATATCGGATCTCACTATCTAAGAAGACTAGATATCGGATCTCACTATCTAAGAAGACTAGATATCGGATCTCACTATCTAAGAAGGCTAGATATCGGATCTCACTATCTAAGAAGGCTAGATATCGGATCTCACTATCTGAGAGGACTAGATATCGGATCTCACTATCTAAGAAGACTAGATATCGGATCTCACTATCTAAGAAGGCTAGATATCGGATCTCACTATCTAAGAAGGCTAGATATCGGATCTCACTATCTAAGAAGACTAGATATCGGATCTCACTATCTAAGAAGACTAGATATCGGATCTCACTATCTAAGAAGGCTAGATATCGGATCTCACTATCTAAGAAGGCTAGATATCGGATCTCACTATCTAAGAAGGCTAGATATCGGATCTCACTATCTAAGAAGGCTAGATATCGGATCTCACTATCTAAGAAGACTAGATATCGGATCTCACTATCTAAGAAGGCTAGATATCGGATCTCACTATCTAAGAAGACTAGATATCGGATCTCACTATCTAAGAAGGCTAGATATCGGATCTCACTATCTAAGAAGGCTAGATATCGGATCTCACTATCTAAGAAGACTAGATATCGGATCTCACTATCTAAGAAGGCTAGATATCGGATCTCACTATCTAAGAAGACTAGATATCGGATCTCACTATCTAAGAAGGCTAGATATCGGATCTCACTATCTAAGAAGACTAGATATCGGATCTCACTATCTAAGAAGGCTAGATATCGGATCTCACTATCTAAGAAGGCTAGATATCGGATCTCACTATCTGAGAGGACTAGATATCGGATCTCACTATCTAAGAAGACTAGATATCGGATCTCACTATCTGAGAGGACTAGATATCGGATCTCACTATCTAAGAAGGCTAGATATCGGATCTCACTATCTAAGAAGACTAGATATCGGATCTCACTATCTAAGAAGGCTAGATATCGGATCTCACTATCTAAGAAGGCTAGATATCGGATCTCACTATCTGAGAGGACTAGATATCGGATCTCACTATCTAAGAAGACTAGATATCGGATCTCACTATCTGAGAGGACTAGATATCGGATCTCACTATCTAAGAAGGCTAGATATCGGATCTCACTATCTAAGAAGACTAGATATCGGATCTCACTATCTAAGAAGACTAGATATCGGATCTCACTATCTAAGAAGGCTAGATATCGGATCTCACTATCTAAGAAGGCTAGATATCGGATCTCACTATCTGAGAGGACTAGATATCGGATCTCACTATCTGAGAGGACTAGATATCGGATCTCACTATCTAAGAAGACTAGATATCGGATCTCACTATCTGAGAGGACTAGATATCGGATCTCACTATCTGAGAGGACTAGATATCGGATCTCACTATCTAAGAGGACTAGATATCGGATCTCACTATCTGAGAGGACTAGATATCGGATCTCACTATCTAAGAGGACTAGATATCGGATCTCACTATCTGAGAGGACTAGATATCGGATCTCACTATCTGAGAGGACTAGATATCGGATCTCACTATCTGAGAGGACTAGATATCGGATCTCACTATCTGAGAGGACTAGATATCGGATCTCACTATCTAAGAGGACTAGATATCGGATCTCACTATCTGAGAAGGCTAGATATCGGATCTCACTATCTAAGAAGGCTAGATATCGGATCTCACTATCTGAGAAGGCTAGATATCGGATCTCACTATCTAAGAAGGCTAGATATCGGATCTCACTATCTAAGAAGGCTAGATATCGGATCTCACTATCTAAGAAGGCTAGATATCGGATCTCACTATCTGAGAGGACTAGATATCGGATCTCACTATCTAAGAAGGCTAGATATCGGATCTCACTATCTGAGAGGACTAGATATCGGATCTCACTATCTAAGAAGGCTAGATATCGGATCTCACTATCTGAGTGGACTAGATATCGGATCTCACTATCTAAGAAGGCTAGATATCGGATCTCACTATCTGAGAAGACTAGATATCGGATCTCACTATCTAAGAAGGCTAGATATCGGATCTCACTATCTAAGAAGGCTAGATATCGGATCTCACTATCTAAGAAGGCTAGATATCGGATCTCACTATCTAAGAAGGACTAGATATCGGATCTCACTATCTAAGAAGGACTAGATATCGGATCTCACTATCTGAGAGGACTAGATATCGGATCTCACTATCTAAGAAGGCTAGATATCAGATCTCACTATCTGAGAAGACTAGATATCGGATCTCACTATCTAAGAAGGACTAGATATCGGATCTCACTATCTGAGAAGGCTAGATATCGGATCTCACTATCTGAGAGGACTAGATATCGGATCTCACTATCTAAGAAGGCTAGATATCGGATCTCACTATCTGAGAGGACTAGATATCGGATCTCACTATCTAAGAAGGCTAGATATGGGATCTCACTATCTGAGAGGACTAGATATGGGATCTCACTATCTGAGAAGACTAGATATCGGATCTCACTATCTGAGAGGACTAGATATCGGATCTCACTATCTGAGAGGACTAGATATCGGAACTCTCTACCCAGAAACTATGATAAGCTAAAGGCACGAAGAAACCATGCATTCAATTTGAAAAAAAGAAAATCCCATCTCCTATAGTAGTAATCAAAACCTAGACCTTCCTGACGTCTTACCTCTAGGTCACACAGACTCCGTCTTCCTTACTTAAACAGTAACCTTCTTAGAATTACTAAGCGTTACCCATAATTGCATGTAGCTCAATTCCTTAAAATCAGCAATTCACACAAACAGTACGTACATTCCTTCAACACATTGTTTTTATATACAACATCAATAAATCCATTTTCCGAGAAAGGTATTTTGGAACTTAATTCCCAGAAAAATACTTTCCTTAAAAAATCAAACAAAACCCTTTTTTTCTTGTAACATGAGTAAAGAAAAGCGAAATGTTATTTAATAGAGCTCTACCGACCAATCAGAAATGGTCTGGCTGTGGCAATCAATGTATGCAGGCACTGCCGGCGCTAAAACCTATGTTTTAAGAACACGCAGAGGCGATTACGGTAAATTAGTCAATAAATAAAGTGGCTTTAGGCCAAGGGGGGAGAGAAATTAATTGTGTTTATTACATTTTAATCTGTGATTAAATTAGGTGGAAATTATAAGCTGTCAGAATTTAGAGTTTAGCTGGAGAAAGTAAACTTTGTAAATGATGGAAAACTGTTTGGAATTTGTTTCTCTCTTCAAATGTACAATCGAGCTTTTGTGGGTTTCTTCTCGTTTTCTCTGTTTATCCGACGATTGTTCTCTCCGCCTCTGTCAATTCTAACAAGAGTGTTACGTGGGCGTGGTCACGTTGTATCATTAATTCAACGCTGTCGTTTCATCATTTCGTCTCTTATCCCTCTATTAACAGAACAGAAAATTGAAGCCTTTGAAATTTGGATTTATAGAAGAATAGGTAGAATTGGATGGAAAGAAAAGATAACAAAAAATTGAAGCATTTGAAATGTGGATTTATAGAAGAATAGGTAGAATTGGATGGAAAGAAAAGAAATCAAACGATGAAGTTTTAAAACAACTGAAAATGAAGAGAGAACTACTAAACACAATTAGAACAAGGCAAATGAAATTGTTGGGGCATGTTAAAAGACACAACAGCCTACTAAAAGTAATATTTAAAGGGAAAATATAAGGTAAAAGAGACAGAGGCAGACCAAGACTATCATGGACGAGTAACATCAACAGAAGGACAAGTCAATCTATGACAATCTGCAATATCAAAGCAAGAGACAGAGCAGAATGGCGCTCCATGGTAGCCAACCTCCGATGCGGAGACGGCACTCAATGATAATGATGATGATAATGATGATGATGATGATACTGATAATGATGATGATCTCTATATTTATTTCTCCACTTATCCTAGATGTAGTACAGTTTATCTTTATTTCCTTGTTCGTTTTTATTGTTCTCGTTTTCTGAGGCAGGCCGTATGTAGGCCGAAACGTTAGTATGTTGTTGTGTTCCTTTTTTGTAAAGCTGTCAACATACATTGTAGGAGTGTACATCACACCCCAATATTTGGTCCAGCTACCAGCTTTATCGCAGCCCTGTAGTTATTTGCCTGTTCCCTATTCAAGAAATGTAACTCGAGCCAGCTCCGAAGGTCTCTTCCATCTGATCGACATCATGGAACACCCCTTCCTAGCGTTCACCCGCTAATTGTCTGATCGACATCATGGAACATCCCTACCTAGCGTTCCCCCGCTAATTGTCTGATCGACATCATGGAACATCCCTTCCTAGCGTTCACCCGCTAATTGTCTGATCGACATCATGGAACACCCCTTCCTAGCGTTCACCCGCTAATTGTCTGATCGACATCATGGAACACCCCTTCCTAGCGTTCACCCGCTAATTGTCTGATCGACATCATGGAACATCCCTTCCTAGCGTTCACCCGCTAATTGTCTGATCGACATCATGGAACATCCCTACCTAGCGTTCCCCCGCTAATTGTCTGATCGACATCATGGAACATCCCTTCCTAGCGTTCACCCGCTAATTGTCTGATCGACATCATGGAACACCCCTTCCTAGCGTTCACCCGATAATTGTCTGATCGACATCATGGAACATCCCTTCCTAGCGTTCACCCGCTAATTGTCTGATCGACATCATGGAACATCCCTTCCTAGCGTTCACCCGCTAATTGTCTGATCGACATCATGGAACATCCCTTCCTAGCGTTCACCCGCTAATTGCGCATGGATGCGTTGTGTCGATAGTTTGCGATAAAGGCGAAATATTTGCGCATTTAGGACCGAAACATCCGTGTTTGACCTGAGTAGATTTGCTTGTTTTTGCGTCCAATCAGCGGATATATATGCCTAGTCTTTTGGAATTTTAACAGTTAAAGGTTATTTTTAACATTATAATGTGGATGAGGTGAGGTGAAGTGTGGTGAGCATATGTGGATGAGGTGAGGTGATGTGTGATGAGTAATTGTGGATGAGGTGAGGTGATGTGTGGTGAGAATATGTGGATGAGGTGAGGTGATGTGTGGTGAGTAATTGTGGATGAGGTGAGGTGATGTGTGGTGAGCATATGTGGATGAGGTGAGGTGATGTGTGGTGATTAATTGTGGATGAGGTGAGGTGATGTGTGGTGAGCATATGTGGATGAGGTGAGGTGATGTGTGGTGAGCATATGTGGATGAGGTGAGGTGATGTGTGGTGAGCATATGTGGATGAGGTGAGGTGATGCGTGGGGATGCATGGTGAGCATATGTGTATAAGATGTGATGATGTGTGGTGAGCATATGTGTATAAGGTGTGATGATGTGTGGTGAGCATATGTGGATGAGGTGAGGTGATGCGTGGTGAGCATATGTGGATGAGGTGAGGTGATGCGTGCTGAGCATATGTGGATGAGGTGAGGTGATGTGTGGTGAGCATATGTGTATAAGGTGTGATGATGTGTGGTGAGCATATGTGGATGAGGTGAGGTGATGTGTGGTTAGCATATGTGGATGAGGTGAGGTGATGTGTGGTGAACATATGTGGATGAGGTGAGGTGATGCGTGGTGAGCATATGTGGATGAGAAGAGGTGATGTGTGGTGAGCGTATGTGGATGAGGTGAGGTGATGTGTGGTGAGCATATGTGGATGAGGTGAGGTGATGTGTGGTGAGCATATGTGTATAAGGTGTGATGATGTGTGGTGAGCATATGTGGATGAGGTGAGGTGATGCGTGGTGAGCATATGTGGATGAGGTGAGGTGATGTGTGGTGAGCATATGTGGATGAGGTGAGGTGATGCGTGGTGAGCGTATGTGTATAAGGTGTGATGATGTGTGGTGAGCATATGTGGATGAGGTGAGGTGATGCGTGGTGAGCATATGTGGATGAGGTGAGGTGATGCGTGCTGAGCATATGTGGATGAGGTGAGGTGATGCGTGGTGAGCATATGTGTATAAGGTGTGATGATGTGTGGTGAGCAAATGTTAATGAGGTGAGGTGATGTGTGGTGAGCAAATGTGGATAAGGTGTGATGATGTGTGGTGAGCAAATGTGAATGAGAAGAGGTGACATGTGATGAGCATATGTGGATGAGGTGAAATGATATGTAATAACATATGTTGTGAGATATAACGTAGCGCTAACTTGAATAAGATAAGGCGAAGTACTGTAGGAGCCGCGATAGCTCGCTGGTTAGTGAACTGAACTACAAAGGACGAGGGGTAGGGTTCGATCCCAACCGACGGCTTCCGGGTTCACCCAGCCTTTAATGGGTACCGGATTTTTTTTCTGGGAAATTGAAGCGGCACGGGCGTAATACCGACCACATCACCCTAAAAATCATGTACTGAAGGTCTGTAAAATTTATGGTGACTAACACCATATTCCCTATACGCCACTTGGCGTGACGGGGGGAACTTTACTTTTTTTTTTTTTACTAGTGTAGGATAATGTTAGTATTACACAACAGGCCCTTTTTGGAATCCCCAGGGGAAAAGGATGACCAAAGAATTCTTGGAGAAGACAGAAAGAAGCAGAGATGAAGATGATGGGGAAGACGTGGAATGATCATAAATAATGGTAAGAAACAGAACGACTTGGAAAGTGTTTTTTGAAGACCTATGCTCCACAGGGAGCTGAAAGGTAGAAGAGGAAGAGAGAGAGAAGAGGATTTGAGGTGGTGTAGAATAAGGTAAATAATGTAACGCGAGGTAATGTAGGATGATATAATGTAGGATGATATAATGTAGGATGATATAATGTAGGATGATATAATGTAGGATGATATAATGTAGGATGATATAATGTATGATGATATAATGTAGGATGATAACTTATTTCAACTTATAAAACAAGGAGTCAGACAAGGCTGTGTTCTGTCGCCGGATTTGTTTTCACTTTACAGCGAACATATTATGAGATCAATAGTAGACAAAAAAGGAATTGAAGTCAACGGTCACAACATAAATAATTTGCGATATGCGGATGACACAGTCTTAATAGCAGAGACAGAGAATGAACTACAAGAAATGATAGACGTAATAGTAAAAGAAAGCAACAAGAAAGGTCTCAGTCTGAACAGTAAGAAAACAGAAGTAATGGTTATATCGAAGAAACAATCACCACCATCATGCAGCATAAAAATAAACGAGACAAATCTGAAACAAGTGCAACGTTTGAAATACTTGGGCACAATAATAACATCAGATGGGAAATGCAACATAGAAATAAAAAGCAGAATAGCTCAGGCCAAAATAGCATTTCAGAAAATGAAAAATATCTTATGCAACAAATCTATGTCAATAGAAATGGTAAAAAGAGAGTTCATCGATGTTATATAGAACCAATTCTGACCTATGGAAGCGAATCATGGACAATAGACAAACAAATGAAAAGACGATTAGAGGCCGCAGAGATGAGATTTCTCAGAAGAATGTTGAAAGTTCCCTGGACAGATAAAAAGACCAATGAGGAAGTTCTCAAAGAGACCAACACAAAAAGGGAGCTCTTAAAAAACATTAGAAAGAAACAATCAACATTTTTCGGGCACATCACGAGAAGAGGAAAGTTGGAATACTTGGTTACAACTGGCAAAATAAAAGGAAAGAGAGATCGCGGACGACAAAGAGAGAAAATACTGGATAGCTTGGTGTCATGGCATAGAAAACAGTCAACAACAGAACTGATACGATGCACTGTAGATAGAAGATTGTGGAGGGACATGATCGCCTACGCCAACCGGTATGGCACATAATGATGATGATGAATGTAGGATGAGTTAAGTTAATTAAATGATGAGCTAAAGAAGATGTAATGAGGTGATGTGTTGGATGAGCTTGGTTAAAGCATTACCAAATATATAAAATAAGGGGAGGTAATGCGGGATAAGAATAGGTGATGCAGTATGGGGTAAATATGATCAGGGGCGGTAATTGACTATAAGGTATGTAGATAGATAACATAGAGCGAAGTGAATAAGATAAGGTGTGGTCAGATAAAACGATATGTGGAACTGGCAAGACGCCTCGAGACAGAGAGATCGTGGGTTCCAAACCGGCTGCACCATTTGGGATTTTTATTTATGAATTTCTTTCTGCGCCAACCACCCCTGGTCTCAGCAGCGAGGCCCGGCTTGAAACGTCAATTACTCATCGACGGAAAAATATATGAGTACCTCCGAAGACGGAGTTATCTGCCTGTGCGGCGAGGGACACCCTGTGTACACGGCTACCAGGGAAAAACGGATTAGCACGCAAAATTCAGTTCCCAGTCTCTAGGATAGCAGTGATCTCTGCAATATCTGGCATTTTGGCATGCAAGGCTTCAATTTTTGAGATTGTGGTTCTGCCCTATGTGACGACTTCGGCTCGAAAGGACCATAGATAGATTGATAAGATAGATAAGATAGATAGATAGATAGATAGATAGATAGATAGATAGATAGATAGATAGATAGATAGATAGATAGATAGATAGATAGATAGATAGATAGATAGATAGATAGATAGATAGATAGATAGATAGATAGATAGATAGATAAGATAAGATTAGATAGATATGTAGGTAGGTAGGTAGGTAGGTAGGTAGGTAGGTAGGTAGGTAGGTAGGTAGGTAGGTAGGTAGGTAGGTAGGTAGGTAGGTAGGTAGGTAGGTAGGTAGGTAGGTAGGTAGGTAGGTAGGTAGATAGATGTTCTGATTTCGGTGGTAAAAAGCTGGCGAACGCAAATCTATATATCATCATCATGTGCCATACTGGTTGGAGTAGGCGATCATGTCCCTCCACAATCTTCTATCTACTGTGCATCGTATCAGTTCTGTTGTTGACTGTTTTCCATGCCATGACACCAAGCTATCCAGTATTTTATCTCTTTGTCGTCCGCCATCTATTTCTTTCCTTTTATTTTGCCTGTTGTAACCAAGTATTCCAACTTTCCGCTTCTCATATGCCCAAATAATATAAAATTATAAAAAATATATTAAAAAATAATAAAAAAAAAAAATAATATATATATATTTCATAGAGAGGACCAGGCATCCCAACTCACTACCTAGAGAGGACCAGGCATCCTAACTCACTACCTAGAGAGGACCAGGCAACCCAACTCACTACCTAGAGAGGACCAGCCATCCCAACTCACTACATAGAGAGGACCAAGCATCCTAACTCACTACATAGAGAGGACCAGGCATCCTAACTCACTACATAGAGAGGACCAGACATCCCAACTCACTACCTAGAGAGGACCAGGCAACCCAACTCACTACCTAGAGAGGACCAGGCAACCCAACTCACTACCTAGAGAGGACCAGGCATCCTAATTCACTACATGGAGAGGACCAGGCATCCTAACTCACTACATAGAGAGGACCAGGCAACCTAACTCACTACATAGAGAGGACCAGGGATCCTAACTCACTACCTAGAGAGGACCAGGCAACCTAACTCACTACATAGAGAGGACCAGGCATCCTAACTCACTACCTAGAGAGGACCAGGCAACCTAACTCACTACATAGATAGGACCAGGCAACCTAACTCACTACCTAGAGAGGACCAGGCAACCTAACTCACTACATAGAGAGGACCAGGCATCCTAACTCACTACGTAGAGAGGACCAGGCATCCTAACTCACTACATAGAGAGGACCAGGCATCCTAACTGACTACATAGAGAGGACCAGGCAACCTAACTCACTACCTAGAGAGGACCAGGCAACCTAACTCACTACATGGAGAGGATCAGGCATCCTAACTCACTACATAGAGAGGACCAGGCATCCTAACTCACTACATAGAGAGGACCAGGCATCCTATCTCACTACATAGATAGGACCAGCCAACCTAACTCACTACCTAGAGAGGACAAGGCAGCCTAACTCACTACATAGAGAGGACCAGGCATCCTAACTCACTACATAGAGAGGACCAGGCAACCCAACTCACTACCTAGAGAGGACCAGGCAACCCAACTCACTACCTAGATAGCACCAGGCAACCCAACTCACTACCTAGAGAGGACCAGGCATCCCAACTAAGATAAGGTGTGGTCAGATAAAACGATATGTGGAACTGGCAAGACGCCTCGAGACAGAGAGATCGTGGGTTCAAAACCGGCTGCACCATTTGGGATTTTTATTTATGAATTTCTTTCTGCGCCAACCACCCCTGGTCTCAGCAGCGAGGCCCGGCTTGAAACGTCAATTACTCATCGACGGAAAAATATATGAGTACCTCCGAAGACGGAGTTATCTGCCTGTGCGGCGAGGGACACCCTGTGTACACGGCTACCAGGGAAAAACGGATTAGCACGCAAAATTCAGTTCCCAGTCTCTAGGATAGCAGTGATCTCTGCAATATCTGGCATTTTGGCATGCAAGGCTTCAATTTTTGAGATTGTGGTTCTGCCCTATGTGACGACTTCGGCTCGAAAGGACCATAGATAGATTGATAAGATAGATAAGATAGATAGATAGATAGATAGATAGATAGATAGATAGATAGATAGATAGATAGATAGATAGATAGATAGATAGATAGATAGATAGATAGATAAGATAAGATTAGATAGATATGTAGGTAGGTAGGTAGGTAGGTAGGTAGGTAGGTAGGTAGGTAGGTAGGTAGGTAGGTAGGTAGGTAGGTAGGTAGGTAGGTAGGTAGGTAGGTAGGTAGGTAGGTAGGTAGGTAGATAGATGTTCTGATTTCGGTGGTAAAAAGCTGGCGAACGCAAATCTATATATCATCATCATGTGCCATACTGGTTGGAGTAGGCGATCATGTCCCTCCACAATCTTCTATCTACTGTGCATCGTATCAGTTCTGTTGTTGACTGTTTTCCATGCCATGACACCAAGCTATCCAGTATTTTATCTCTTTGTCGTCCGCCATCTATTTCTTTCCTTTTATTTTGCCTGTTGTAACCAAGTATTCCAACTTTCCGCTTCTCATATGCCCAAATAATATAAAATTATAAAAAATATATTAAAAAATAATAAAAAAAAAAAAATAATATATATATATTTCATAGAGAGGACCAGGCATCCCAACTCACTACCTAGAGAGGACCAGGCATCCTAACTCACTACCTAGAGAGGACCAGGCAACCCAACTCACTACCTAGAGAGGACCAGCCATCCCAACTCACTACATAGAGAGGACCAAGCATCCTAACTCACTACATAGAGAGGACCAGGCATCCTAACTCACTACATAGAGAGGACCAGACATCCCAACTCACTACCTAGAGAGGACCAGGCAACCCAACTCACTACCTAGAGAGGACCAGGCAACCCAACTCACTACCTAGAGAGGACCAGGCATCCTAATTCACTACATGGAGAGGACCAGGCATCCTAACTCACTACATAGAGAGGACCAGGCAACCTAACTCACTACATAGAGAGGACCAGGGATCCTAACTCACTACCTAGAGAGGACCAGGCAACCTAACTCACTACATAGAGAGGACCAGGCATCCTAACTCACTACCTAGAGAGGACCAGGCAACCTAACTCACTACATAGATAGGACCAGGCAACCTAACTCACTACCTAGAGAGGACCAGGCAACCTAACTCACTACATAGAGAGGACCAGGCATCCTAACTCACTACGTAGAGAGGACCAGGCATCCTAACTCACTACATAGAGAGGACCAGGCATCCTAACTGACTACATAGAGAGGACCAGGCAACCTAACTCACTACCTAGAGAGGACCAGGCAACCTAACTCACTACATGGAGAGGATCAGGCATCCTAACTCACTACATAGAGAGGACCAGGCATCCTAACTCACTACATAGAGAGGACCAGGCATCCTATCTCACTACATAGATAGGACCAGCCAACCTAACTCACTACCTAGAGAGGACAAGGCAGCCTAACTCACTACATAGAGAGGACCAGGCATCCTAACTCACTACATAGAGAGGACCAGGCAACCCAACTCACTACCTAGAGAGGACCAGGCAACCCAACTCACTACCTAGATAGCACCAGGCAACCCAACTCACTACCTAGAGAGGACCAGGCATCCCAACTAAGATAAGGTGTGGTCAGATAAAACGATATGTGGAACTGGCAAGACGCCTCGAGACAGAGAGATCGTGGGTTCAAAACCGGCTGCACCATTTGGGATTTTTATTTATGAATTTCTTTCTGCGCCAACCACCCCTGGTCTCAGCAGCGAGGCCCGGCTTGAAACGTCAATTACTCATCGACGGAAAAATATATGAGTACCTCCGAAGACGGAGTTATCTGCCTGTGCGGCGAGGGACACCCTGTGTACACGGCTACCAGGGAAAAACGGATTAGCACGCAAAATTCAGTTCCCAGTCTCTAGGATAGCAGTGATCTCTGCAATATCTGGCATTTTGGCATGCAAGGCTTCAATTTTTGAGATTGTGGTTCTGCCCTATGTGACGACTTCGACTCGAAAGGACCATAGATAGATTGATAAGATAGATAAGATAGATAGATAGATAGATAGATAGATAGATAGATAGATAGATAGATAGATAGATAGATAGATAGATAGATAGATAGATAGATAGATAGATAGATAGATAGATAGATAGATAGATAGATAGATAGATAGATAGATAAGATAAGATTAGATAGATATGTAGGTAGGTAGGTAGGTAGGTAGGTAGGTAGGTAGGTAGGTAGGTAGGTAGGTAGGTAGGTAGGTAGGTAGGTAGGTAGGTAGGTAGATAGATGTTCTGATTTCGGTGGTAAAAAGCTGGCGAACGCAAATCTATATATCATCATCATGTGCCATACTGGTTGGAGTAGGCGATCATGTCCCTCCACAATCTTCTATCTACAGTGCATCGTATCAGTTCTGTTGTTGACTGTTTTCCATGCCATGACACCAAGCTATCCAGTATTTTATCTCTTTGTCGTCCGCCATCTATTTCTTTCCTTTTATTTTGCCTGTTGTAACCAAGTATTCCAACTTTCCTCTTCTCATATGCCCAAATAATATAAAATTATAAAAAATATATTAAAAAATAATAAAAAAAAAATAAATAATATATATATTTCATAGAGAGGACCAGGCATCCCAACTCACTACCTAGAGAGGACCAGGCATCCTAACTCACTACCTAGAGAGGACCAGGCAACCCAACTCACTACCTAGAGAGGACCAGCCATCCCAACTCACTACATAGAGAGGACCAAGCATCCTAACTCACTACATAGAGAGGACCAGGCATCCTAACTCACCACATAGAGAGGACCAGGCATCCCAACTCACTACCTAGAGAGGACCAGGCAACCCAACTCACTACCTAGAGAGGACCAGGCAACCCAACTCACTACCTAGAGAGGACCAGGCATCCTAACTCACTACATGGAGAGGACCAGGCATCCTAACTCACTACATAGAGAGGACCAGGCAACCTAACTCACTACATAGAGAGGACCAGGGATCCTAACTCACTACCTAGAGAGGACCAGGCAACCTAACTCACTACATAGAGAGGACCAGGCATCCTAACTCACTACCTAGAGAGGACCAGGCAACCTAACTCACTACATAGAGAGGACCGGGCAACCTATCTCACTACCTAGAGAGGACCAGGCAACCTAACTCACTACATAGAGAGGACCAGGCATCCTAACTCACTACGTAGAGAGGACCAGGCATCCTAACTCACTACATAGAGAGGACCAGGCATCCTAACTGACTACATAGAGAGGACCAGGCAACCTAACTCACTACCTAGAGAGGACCAGGCAACCTAACTCACTACATGGAGAGGATCAGGCACCCTAACTCACTACATAGAGAGGACCAGGCATCCTAACTCACTACATAGAGAGGACCAGGCATCCTATCTCACTACATAGATAGGACCAGGCAACCTAACTCACTACCTAGAGAGGACCAGGCAACCTAACTCACTACATAGAGAGGACCAGGCATCCTAACTCACTACATAGAGAGGACCAGGCAACCCAACTCACTACCTAGAGAGGACCAGGCAACCCAACTCACTACCTAGATAGCACCAGGCAACCCAACTCACTACCTAGAGAGGACCAGGCATCCCAACTCACTACCTAGAGAGGACCAGGCATCCTAACTCACTACCTAGAGAGGACCAGGCATCCCAACTCACTACCTAGAGATGACCAGGCATCCTAACTCACTACCTAGAGAAGAGCAGGCATCCCATCTCACTACCTAGAGAGAACCAGGCATCCCAACTCACAACCTAGAGAGGACCAGGCATCCCAAGTCACTACCTAGAGAGGACCAGGCATCCCAACTCATTTCCTAGAGAGGACCAGGCATCCCATCTCACTACCTAGAGAGGACCAGGCATCCCAACGCATTAACTAGAGAGGACCAGGCATCCCAACTCACTACCTAGAGAGGACCAGACATTCCAACTCACTACCTAGAGAGGACCAGACATCCTAACTCACTTCCTAGAGAGGACCAGACATCCCAACTCATTACCTAGAGAGGACCAGACATCCCAACTCACTACCTAGAGAAGACCAGACATCCCAACTCATTACCTAGAGAGGACCAGGCATCCCAACTCACTACCTAGAGAGGACCAGACATCCCAACTCATTACCTAGAGAGGACCGGGCATCCCAACTCATTACCTAGAGAGGACCAGACATCCCAAGTCATTACCTAGAGAGGACCAGACATCCCAACTCACTACCTAGAGAGGACCAGGCATACCAACTCACTACCTAGAGAGGACCAGACATCCCAACTCATTACGTAGAGAGGACCAGGCATCCCAACTTACTACCTAGAGAGGACCAGGCATCCCAACTCACTACCTAGAGAGGACCAGACATCCCAACTCATTACCTAGAGAGGACCAGGCATCCCAACTCACTACCTAGAGAGGACCAGGCATCCCAACTCACTACCTAGAGAGGACCAGGCATCCCAACTCATTTCCTAGAGAGGACCAGGCATCCCATCTCACTGTCTAGAGAGGACCAGGCATCCCAACGCATTACCTAGAGAGGACCAGGCATCCCAACTCACTACCTAGAGAGGACCAGGCATCCAAACTCATTACCTAGAGAGGACCAGGCATCCCAACTCACTACCTAGAGAGGACCAGGCATCCCAACTCACTACCTAGACAGGACCAGACATTCCAACTCACTACCTAGAGAGGACCAGACATCCCAACTAACTACCTAGAAAGGACCAGGCATCCCAACTCACTACCTAGAGAGGACCAGGCATCCCAACTCACTACCTAGAGAGGACCAGACATTCCAACTCACTACCTAGAGAGGACCAGACATCCTAACTCACTTCCTAGAGAGGACCAGACATCCCAACTCATTACCTAGAGAGGACCAGGCATCCCAACTCACTACCTAGAGAAGACCAGACATCCCAACTCATTACCTAGAGAGGACCAGGCATCCCAACTCGCTACCTAGAGAGGACCAGACATCCCAACTCATTACCTAGAGAGGACCGGGCATCCCAACTCATTACCTAGAGAGGACCAGACATCCCAAGTCATTACCTAGAGAGGACCAGACATCCCAACTCACTACCTAGAGAGGACCAGGCATCCCAACTCACTACCTAGAGAGGACCAGACATCCCAACTCATTACCTAGAGAGGACCAGGCATCCCAACTCACTACCTAGAGATGACCAGGCATCCTAACTCACTACATAGAGAGGACCAGGCATCCCAACTCACTACCTAGAGATGACCAGGCATCCTAACTCACTACCTAGAGAAGAGCAGGCATCCCATCTCACTACCTAGAGAGAACCAGGCATCCCAACTCACAACCTAGAGAGGACCAGGCATCCCAACTCACTACCTAGAGAGGACCAGGCATCCCAACTCACTACCTAGAGAGGACCAGGCATCCCAACTCATTTCCTAGAGAGGACCAGGCATCCCATCTCACTACCTAGAGAGGACCAGGCATCCCAACGCATTACCTAGAGAGGACCAGGCATCCCAACTCACTACCTAGAGAGGACCAGGCATCCAAACTCATTACCTAGAGAGGACCAGGCATCCCAACTCACTACCTAGAGAGGACCAGGCATCCCAACTCAGTACCTAGACAGGACCAGACATTCCAACTCACTACCTAGAGAGGACCAGACATCCCAACTAACTACCTAGAAAGGACCAGGCATCCCAACTCACTACCTAGAGAGGACCAGGCATCCCAACTCACTACCTAGAGAGGACCAGACATTCCAACTCACTACCTAGAGAGGACCAGACATTCCAACTCACTACCTAGAGAGGACCAGACATCCTAACTCACTTCCTAGAGAGGACCAGACATCCCAACTCATTACCTAGAGAGAACCAGACATCCCAACTCACTACCTAGAGAAGACCAGACATCCCAACTCATTACCTAGAGAGGACCAGGCATCCCAACTCACTACCTAGAGAGGACCAGACATCCCAACTCATTACCTAGAGAGGACCGGGCATCCCAACTCACTACCTAGAGAGGACCAGGCATCCCAACTCACTACCTAGAGAGGACCAGGCATCCCAACTCATTTCCTAGAGAGGACCAGGCATCCCATCTCACTACCTAGAGAGGACCAGGCATCCCAACGCATTACCTAGAGAGGACCAGGCATCCCAACTCACTACCTAGAGAGGACCAGGCATCCAAACTCATTACCTAGAGAGGACCAGGCATCCCAACTCACTACCTAGAGAGGACCAGGCATCCCAACTCACTACCTAGACAGGACCAGACATTCCAACTCACTACCTAGAGAGGACCAGACATCCCAACTAACTACCTAGAAAGGACCAGGCATCCCAACTCACTACCTAGAGAGGACCAGGCATCCCAACTCACTACCTAGAGAGGACCAGACATTCCAACTCACTACCTAGAGAGGACCAGACATCCCAACTCATTACCTAGAGAGGACCAGGCATCCCAACTTACTACCTAGAGAGGACCAGGCATCCCAACTCACTACCTAGAGAGGACCAGACATCCCAACTCATTACCTAGAGAGGACCAGGCATCCCAACTCACTACCTAGAGAGGACCAGGCATCCCAACTCACTACCTAGAGAGGACCAGGCATCCCAACTCACTACCTAGAGAGGACCAGGCATCCCAACTCACTACCTAGAGAGGACCAGATATCCCAACTCATTACGTAGAGAGGACCAGGCATCCCAACTTACTACCTAGAGAGGACCAGGCATCCCAACTCACTACCTAGAGAGGACCAGACATCCCAACTCATTACCTAGAGAGGACCAGGCATCCCAACTCACTACCTAGAGAGGACCAGGCATCCCAACTCACTACCTAGAGAGGACCAGGCATCCCAACTCATTTCCTAGAGAGGACCAGGCATCCCATCTCACTGTCTAGAGAGGACCAGGCATCCCAACGCATTACCTAGAGAGGACCAGGCATCCCAACTCACTACCTAGAGAGGACCAGGCATCCAAACTCATTACCTAGAGAGGACCAGGCATCCCAACTCACTACCTAGAGAGGACCAGGCATCCCAACTCACTACCTAGACAGGACCAGACATTCCAACTCACTACCTAGAGAGGACCAGACATCCCAACTAACTACCTAGAAAGGACCAGGCATCCCAACTCACTACCTAGAGAGGACCAGGCATCCCAACTCACTACCTAGAGAGGACCAGACATTCCAACTCACTACCTAGAGAGGACCAGACATCCTAACTCACTTCCTAGAGAGGACCAGACATCCCAACTCATTACCTAGAGAGGACCAGGCATCCCAACTCACTACCTAGAGAAGACCAGACATCCCAACTCATTACCTAGAGAGGACCAGGCATCCCAACTCGCTACCTAGAGAGGACCAGACATCCCAACTCATTACCTAGAGAGGACCGGGCATCCCAACTCATTACCTAGAGAGGACCAGACATCCCAAGTCATTACCTAGAGAGGACCAGACATCCCAACTCACTACCTAGAGAGGACCAGGCATCCCAACTCACTACCTAGAGAGGACCAGACATCCCAACTCATTACCTAGAGAGGACCAGGCATCCCAACTCACTACCTAGAGATGACCAGGCATCCTAACTCACTATCTAGAGAGGACCAGGCATCCCAACTCACTACCTAGAGATGACCAGGCATCCTAACTCACTACCTAGAGAAGAGCAGGCATCCCATCTCACTACCTAGAGAGAACCAGGCATCCCAACTCACAACCTAGAGAGGACCAGGCATCCCAACTCACTACCTAGAGAGGACCAGGCATCCCAACTCACTACCTAGAGAGGACCAGGCATCCCAACTCATTTCCTAGAGAGGACCAGGTATCCCATCTCACTACCTAGAGAGGACCAGGCATCCCAACGCATTACCTAGAGAGGACCAGGCATCCCAACTCACTACCTAGAGAGGACCAGGCATCCAAACTCATTACCTAGAGAGGACCAGGCATCCCAACTCACTACCAAGAGAGGACCAGGCATCCCAACTCAGTACCTAGACAGGACCAGACATTCCAACTCACTACCTAGAGAGGACCAGACATCCCAACTAACTACCTAGAAAGGACCAGGCATCCCAACTCACTACCTAGAGAGGACCAGGCATCCCAACTCACTACCTAGAGAGGACCAGACATTCCAACTCACTACCTAGAGAGGACCAGACATTCCAACTCACTACCTAGAGAGGACCAGACATCCTAACTCACTTCCTAGAGAGGACCAGACATCCCAACTCATTACCTAGAGAGGACCAGACATCCCAACTTACTACCTAGAGAAGACCAGCCATCCCAACTCATTACCTAGAGAGGACCAGGCATCCCAACTCACTACCTAGAGAGGACCAGACATCCCAACTCATTACCTAGAGAGGACCGGGCATCCCAACTCACTACCTAGAGAGGACCAGGCATCCCAACTCACTACCTAGAGAGGACCAGGCATCCCAACTCATTTCCTAGAGAGGACCAGGCATCCCATCTCACTACCTAGAGAGGACCAGGCATCCCAACGCATTACCTAGAGAGGACCAGGCATCCCAACTCACTACCTAGAGAGGACCAGGCATCCAAACTCATTACCTAGAGAGGACCAGGCATCCCAACTCACTACCTAGAGAGGACCAGGCATCCCAACTCACTACCTAGACAGGACCAGACATTCCAACTCACTACCTAGAGAGGACCAGACATCCCAACTAACTACCTAGAAAGGACCAGGCATCCCAACTCACTACCTAGAGAAGAGCAGGCATCCCATCTCACTACCTAGAGAGGACCAGGCATCCCAACTCACTACCTAGAGAGGACCAGGCATCCCAACTCATTTCCTAGAGAGGACCAGGCATCCCATCTCACTGTCTAGAGAGGACCAGGCATCCCAACGCATTACCTAGAGAGGACCAGGCATCCCAACTCACTACCTAGAGAGGTCCAGGCATCCAAACTCATTACCTAGAGAGGACCAGGAATCCCAACTCACTACCTAGAGAGGACCAGGCATCCCAACTCACTACCTAGACAGGACCAGACATTCCAACTCACTACCTAGAGAGGACCAGACATCCCAACTAACTACCTAGAAAGGACCAGGCATCCCAACTCACTACCTAGAGAGGACCAGGCATCCCAACTCACTACCTAGAGAGGACCAGACATTCCAACTCACTACCTAGAGAGGACCAGACATCCTAACTCACTTCCTAGAGAGGACCAGACATCCCAACTCATTACCTAGAGAGGACCAGGCATCCCAACTCACTACCTAGAGAAGACCAGACATCCCAACTCATTACCTAGAGAGGACCAGGCATCCCAACTCGCTACCTAGAGAGGACCAGACATCCCAACTCATTACCTAGAGAGGACCGGGCATCCCAACTCATTACCTAGAGAGGACCAGACATCCCAAGTCATTACCTAGAGAGGACCAGACATCCCAACTCACTACATAGAGAGGACCTGGCATCCCAACTCACTACCTAGAGAGGACCAGACATCCCAACTCATTACCTAGAGAGGACCAGGCATCCCAACTCACTACCTAGAGATGACCAGGCATCCTAACTCACTACCTAGAGAGGACCAGGCATCCCAACTCACTACCTAGAGATGACCAGGCATCCTAACTCACTACCTAGAGAAGAGCAGGCATCCCATCTCACTACCTAGAGAGAACCAGGCATCCCAACTCACAACCTAGAGAGGACCAGGCATCCCAACTCACTACCTAGAGAGGACCAGGCATCCCAACTCACTACCTAGAGAGGACCAGGCATCCAAACTCATTACCTAGAGAGGACTAGGCATCCCAACTCACTACCTAGAGAGGACCAGGCATCCCAACTCAGTACCTAGACAGGACCAGACATTCCAACTCACTACCTAGAGAGGACCAGACATCCCAACTAACTACCTAGAAAGGACCAGGCATCCCAACTCACTACCTAGAGAGGACCAGGCATCCCAACTCACTACCTAGAGAGGACCAGACATTCCAACTCACTACCTAGAGAGGACCAGACATCCTAACTCACTTCCTAGAGAGGACCAGACATCCCAACTCATTACCTAGAGAGGACCAGACATCCCAACTCACTACCTAGAGAAGACCAGACATCCCAACTCATTACCTAGAGAGGACCAGGCATCCCAACTCACTACCTAGAGAGGACCAGACATCCCAACTCATTACCTAGAGAGGACCGGGCATCCCAACTCACTACCTAGAGAGGACCAGGCATCCCAACTCACTACCTAGAGAGGACCAGGCATCCCAACTCATTTCCTAGAGAGGACCAGGCATCCCATCTCACTACCTAGAGAGGACCAGGCATCCCAACGCATTACCTAGAGAGGACCAGGCATCCCAACTCACTACCTAGAGAGGACCAGGCATCCAAACTCATTACCTAAAGAGGACCAGGCATCCCAACTCACTACCTAGAGAGGACCAGGCATCCCAACTCACTACCTAGACAGGACCAGACATTCCAACTCACTACCTAGAGAGGACCAGACATCCCAACTAACTACCTAGAAAGGACCAGGCATCCCAACTCACTACCTAGAGAGGACCAGGCATCCCAACTCACTACCTAGAGAGGACCAGACAATCCAACTCACTACCTAGAGAGGACCAGACATCCCAACTCATTACCTAGAGAGGACCAGGCATCCCAACTTACTACCTAGAGAGGACCAGGCATCCCAACTCACTACCTAGAGAGGACCAGACATCCCAACTCATTACCTAGAGAGGACCAGGCATCCCAACTCACTACCTAGAGAGGACCAGGCATCCCAACTCACTACCTAGAGAGGACCAGGCATCCCAACTCATTTCCTAGAGAGGACCAGGCATCCCATCTCACTGTCTAGAGAGGACCAGGCATCCCAACGCATTACCTAGAGAGGACCAGGCATCCCAACTCACTACCTAGAGAGGTCCAGGCATCCAAACTCATTACCTAGAGAGGACCAGGCATCCCAACTCACTACCTAGAGAGGACCAGGCATCCCAACTCACTACCTAGACAGGACCAGACATTCCAACTCACTACCTAGAGAGGACCAGACATCCCCACTAACTACCTAGAAAGGACCAGGCATCCCAACTCACTACCTAGAGAGGACCAGGCATCCCAACTCACTACCTAGAGAGGACCAGACATTCCAACTCACTACCTAGAGAGGACCAGACATCCTAACTCACTTCCTAGAGAGGACCAGACATCCCAACTCACTACATAGAGAGGACCAGGCATCCCAACTCACTACCTAGAGAGGACCAGACATCCCAACTCATTACCTAGAGAGGACCAGGCATCCCAACTCACTACCTAGAGATGACCAGGCATCCTAACTCACTACCTAGAGAGGACCAGGCATCCCAACTCACTACCTAGAGATGACCAGGCATCCTAACTCACTACCTAGAGAAGAGCAGGCATCCCATCTCACTACCTAGAGAGAACCAGGCATCCCAACTCACAACCTAGAGAGGACCAGGCATCCCAACTCACTACCTAGAGAGGACCAGGCATCCCAACTCACTACCTAGAGAGGACCAGGCATCCCAACTCATTTCCTAGAGAGGACCAGGCATCCCATCTCACTACCTAGAGAGGACCAGGCATCCCAACGCATTACCTAGAGAGGACCAGGTATCCCAACTCACTACCTAGAGAGGACCAGGCATCCAAACTCATTACCTAGAGAGGACCAGGCATCCCAACTCACTACCTAGAGAGGACCAGGCATCCCAACTCACTACCTAGACAGGACCAGACATTCCAACTCACTACCTAGAGAGGACCAGACATCCCAACTAACTACCTAGAAAGGACCAGGCATCCCAACTCACTACCTAGAGAGGACCAGGCATCCCAACTCACTACCTAGAGAGGACCAGACATTCCAACTCACTACCTAGAGAGGACCAGACATCCTAACTCACTTCCTAGAGAGGACCAGACATCCCAACTCATTACCTAGAGAGGACCAGACATCCCAACTCACTACCTAGAGAAGACCAGACATCCCAACTCATTACCTAGAGAGGACCAGGCATCCCAACTCACTACCTAGAGAGGACCAGACATCCCAACTCATTACCTAGAGAGGACCGGGCATCCCAACTCATTACCTAGAGAGGACCAGACATCCCAAGTCATTACCTAGAGAGGACCAGACATCCCAACTCACTACCTAGAGAGGACCAGGCATCCCAACTTACTACCTAGAGAGGACCAGACATCCCAACTCATTACCTAGAGAGGACCAGGCATCCCAACTTACTACCTAGAGAGGACCAGGCATCCCAACTCACTACATAGAGAGGACCAGACATCCCAACTCATTACCTAGAGAGGACCAGGCATCCCAACTCACTACCTAGAGAGGACCAGGCATCCCAACTCACTACCTAGAGAGGACCAGGCATCCCAACTCATTTCCTAGAGAGGACCAGGCATCCCATCTCACTGTCTAGAGAGGACCAGGCATCCCAACGCATTACCTAGAGAGGACCAGGCATCCCAACTCACTACCTAGAGAGGACCAGGCATCCAAACTCATTACCTAGAGAGGACCAGGCATCCCAACTCACTACCTAGAGAGGACCAGGCATCCCAACTCACTACCTAGACAGGACCAGACATTCCAACTCACTACCTAGAGAGGACCAGACATCCCAACTAACTACCTAGAAAGGACCAGGCATCCCAACTCACTACCTAGAGAGGACCAGGCATCCCAACTCACTACCTAGAGAGGACCAGACATTCCAACTCACTACCTAGAGAGGACCAGACATCCTAACTCACTTCCTAGAGAGGACCAGACATCCCAACTCATTACCTAGAGAGGACCAGGCATCCCAACTCACTACCTAGAGAAGACCAGACATCCCAACTCATTACCTAGTGAGGACCAGGCATCCCAACTCACTACCTAGAGAGGACCAGACATCCCAACTCATTACCTAGAGAGGACCGGGCATCCCAACTCATTACCTAGAGAGGACCAGACATCCCAAGTCATTACCTAGAGAGAACCAGACATCCCAACTCACTACCTAGAGAGGACCAGGCATCCTAACTCACTACCTAGAGAGGACCAGACATCCCAACTCATTACCTAGAGAGGACCAGGCATCCCAACTCATTACCTAGAGAGGACCAGGCATCCCAACTCACTACCTAGAGAGGACCAGACATCCCAACTCATTACCTAGAGAGGACCAGGCATCCCAACTCATTACCTAGAGAGGACCAGGCATCCCAATTCACTACCTAGAGTGGACCAGACATCCCAACTCATTACTTAGAGAGGACCAGGCATCCAAACTCATTACCTAGAGAGGACCAGACATCCCAACTCATTACCTAGAGAGGACCAGACATCCCAACTCATTACCTAGAGAGGACCAGGCATCCCAACTCATTACCTAGAGAGGACCAGACATCCCAACTCATTACCTAGAGAGGACCAGACATCCCAACTCATTACCTAGAGAGGACCAGGCATCCCAACTCACTACCTAGAGAGGACCAGGCATCCCAACTCACAACCTAGAGAATATATATATATAAGATGCACCACAGAAATAGAAGCAGAATAGCTCAGACCAAAATAGCATTTCAGAAAATGAGAAATATCTTATGCAGCAAATCTATGTCAATAAAAATGAGAAAGAGAGTACATCGGTGCTATATAGAACCAATTCTGACCTATGGAAGCGAATAATGGACAGTAGACTAACAAATGAAAAGACAATAAGAGGTCACAGAAATGGGACTTCTCAGAAGAATGTTGAAAGTTCCCTGGACAACTAAAAAGACCAATGAGGAAGTTCTCAAAGAGGCCAACACCAAAAGGGAGCTCATAAAAAACATCAGAAAGAAACAATCAACATTTTTCGAGCACATCATGAGAAGAGGAAAGTTGGAATACTTGGTTACAACTGGCAAAATAAAAGGAAAGAGAGATCGCGGACGACAAAGAGAGAAAATACTGGATAACTTGGAGTCATGGCATAGAAAACAGTCAACAACAGAACCGATACGATGCTCTGTAGATAGAAGATTGTGGAGGGACATGATCGGCTACGCCAACCGGTAAGGCACATGATGATGATATATATATATATATATATATATATATATATATATATATATATATAACGATAGAAAGTCTACCAGGTATGTTCAAGGTAGACTGAACATAGATGTTAACGCATTAAAACATATGCAGAACATATGGCAAAGAGCTGATAGAGCACAAAAAACGTACGTTTTTAAGATCTTATGTTTGTTCCCATAACAACATATGGATGTGAAACATGGCTATCGATAAAGCTGCTAAAAAAAAAAGCACTAATGCATTTGAATAAAGGTGTACAGGTAAATTATACAGAATAACCTAACGGAAATAAAGCTTCTTCAGGGCTTGAGTCCTATGATGAAGCGAACTTGAATCTTTGTCCTGTTGGAGGGGTACGAACAACATCATGGCACTTGGTCAGAGATAACTTTTGTTAATGGTGAAATTATAAGAGATAACTTGGGATAATGGTGAATTTATAAGAGATAACTTTTGATAATGGTGAAATTATAAGAGATAACTTTTGTTAATGGTGAAATTATAAGAGATAACTTGGGATAATGGTGAAATTATAAGAGATAACTTTTGATAATGGTGAAATTATAAGAGATAACTTTTGTTAATGGTGAAATTGTAAGAGATAACTTGGGATAATGGTGAAATTATAAGAGATAACTTTTGATAATGGTGAAATTATAAGAGATAACTTGGGATAATGGTGAAATTATAAGAGATAACTTTTGATAATGGTGAAATTATAAGAGATAACTTTTGTTAATGGTGAAATTGTAAGAGATAACTTTTGTTAATGGTGAAATTGTAAGAGATTTTCTTCTACTTCTTCTTTTCTCTTTCACTGATACCTAAAAGGTGTTGTAGTTTATATCATTTGTCGTTCTTGAGCTGCTCGAACTGTCTGAATTAGTGATTTTCCTTTGTTGTTACATGTCTCTGTCACTGCATCTATCCATCTTCATCTTTTCTCTTTCTCACTGATACCTAAAAGGTGTCGTGGTTTATATCATTTGTCGTTCTTGTGCTGCTCGAATTGTCTGAATTAGTGATTTTCCTTTGTTGTGACATGTCTTTGTCACTGCATCTATCCATCTTCTTCTGGGTCTTCCTCTTGGTCTTTTCCCATGCATTCTCGAGAAGAACGCCCTTGATGGTGATTGGTGAGGATTCATTCTGACCAGGTGGCCGAACCATTTAAGTTGTTGTTGTTCTATATATTCTTGGCAGGGTTTTGTTCCTACTATTTTTCTTATGGTTTCATTTGGTATTCTATCTCTTCTTGTGTTGTTTGTTACTTTTCTCAAGCATCGCATCTCACATGTATTGATCTTTCTTAAATGTGATTTAGAAAGGGTCCATGTTTGACTTTCATAGCACAAAGTTGGTATGAAGATGCTATTTATCATTTGTTGTTTAGCTGGCATAGAAATGTTTGGATGTCTTAATAATGGTGAAAGCTGGTATGTGACAGCATTTGCTTTTTGTATTCTCATGTCAATTTCTCTGTCTAGTTTTCTATCTTCTGTAACATTGCGCCCAAATACTTGAATTCCTCTACTTGTTTTATTTCTTTATCTTTGATCTTGATGTTTAATGGGTGTCTCAATTTGCTTATTCTTATAGCCTCTGTTTTTGCTGTGTTAATTTTCATACTGTAGTTTGTGCAGCTTTTATCTAGAGATGTTAAATGCTGTTGTAGCAGGTTTTCATCCTCATATATTAGGCATTGGTCATCTGCGAAGAGTAGCTCGTTGATGTTGGAGTTTTCTACCTCTATGTTATTATTTGATTTGTCCTTGTTGGTTGTTTCCTGATTTATTTTGTCCATATATATGATGAAGAGGAGTGGTGAGAGGACACATCCTTGTCTTACACCTGTTGTAACCTGAAACCATTCTGACAGACCTTCCGATGTTCTGACGGCACTTTGACTGTTTTTATATAATGCCATTATATTTTCTAGTAGTTGTCCTGCTACCCCGTAGGTTTCTAAAGTTTGCCAAAGTTTGTTCCTGTCCACACGATCAAACGCTTTTCCTGATCTATAAACACTATATTTAGGTTTCTGTCATATTCTATTGTTTTTTCACATAGTTGTCTCAATGTAAATATAGCATCAGTACAGCTTTTGCCTTTTCTGAATCCGAATTGATTATTACTTAAATGAGGTTCCATTCGTCTGGGACTTTTCTTTCTTCCCACGCCATATTGAATATGATAGTAAGCCAATCTATAGCTGTTTCCTTACAGGCTAGTAGCATTTCTGTTGTTATTCCATCTATACCAGCTGCTTTGTTCTTTTTATTCTGTTTCAATGCCCATTCTACTTCTGCTTTAAGAATGTTCGGTTCCTGTTCATCATACTGCCTATGTTTAAACTCTGTATTTCCGTTTGTATTTCCCTGGTTTAATAATTCCTTAAAGTATTCTCTCCATCTGATTATTATGTTTTTCCTGCTGCTGATTGGTCTACCGGTCTTGTCGTTTATTATAGTGGTTGGGTTATAATCATTATTTCTTACTCTCATTGCTTTTACACTTTTGAAAAATTCTCTTGGTTCTTCTCTACATGTTTTTGCTAATTCTTCACCAAATGCTTTCCATGAGTCTGCTTTTGTTTGTTCTAGGATCTTTTTGCTATCATTTCTGGCTTGTCTGTAGAGATTGTAGTCTTCTGTTGTTTTTGTCTTCTGCCACGTTTATACTTTTCTTTCTTGTGTTTCACTGCTGATTTTACTACTTCATTCCACCATCTTGTAAGTTTCTTTCTGCTCTTTCCTATATTTTTCCGACCGCATTTCTCTTGTGTTGACTCTATTAAACCTTCTTTAAACTGTTTCCATGCTTCTTCTATGTTTGTAGGTTGTATTCGGGTTAGGTATTTGTTGGTTACGGAATCTTCTATTTCTTTTTGTATGTTTACATTCTTTATTGCTTTTAGATCGATTCTTTGTGCTTGAGGTCTTGTCATCTGTAGTTTCCTAACCCATTTTTTTCTGCCATAGTAAAACAGGCTTATGGTCTGTATCTAATATTGCATTTGGTATAGATCTCGAGTCTGTTATGTCCCTCTTTTGATGTCTTCTAGTCAAAATAAAATCGATTTGGGAGGCCTTGTCCGTGTCATTCCATTTATACCAAGTGAGTATTTGGTTATGATTGTGCTGATTAAACGTGTTTGTTATATAAAGATCATGTTCTGTACAAATATTTAGTTGGTGTTCACCGTTACTGTTACACTCTGTTCTGATGTCACTAAATGGTCCTAGGTATAATTCCCATGGTGTTCTCCTTTGTCCTACTCTACCGTTGAAATCTCCTAGTACAAACAATTTCTCTGTGTCTTTGACTTTATTTATTGTGGCTGATAGTTCATCAAAATATTCTTGTTTGCTGTCCTCACTATACGTGTCGTTGCATGGAGCATATGTTTGAATATAAGTGGTATTTCCTCCTTGTTCTGCTAATTTGATACTTATAATTCTGTTCTCACTATACGTGTCGTTGCATGGAGCATATGTTTGAATATAAGTGGTATTTCCTCCTTGTTCTCCTAATTTGATACTTATAATTGTGTCCCAGATCTCATCTATTTCTAGTCTGTTTTGGCAGTGTTACTTTCAATAATAAAACCGACTCCGTGTTTGTTTACTTCCGCCATGTTGTTAATTCCGCTCGTGACGAGTGTGTAGCTTTGGTGTATTTCTTTAATGATTTTACCTCTCTTTCTTGTGTCAGCTAATCCTAAGATTTTTGTATTCCTTTTCTTCATAAATTCAACTATTTCTGTACTTTTATCCCCTAATCCGCAGATGTTCCAAGTGCCTATTAAACGTTCTGATTGTTTTCTTTGTGTTGTTGTAGATTTCCCGCTTTTTGACATTTTTGTTCGTGATCGTAATAGCACAATGATGTATGGTACTATTCGCACAAACTATATAAATCACATATAAAATCCATTTGAAATAGCACAAGAACGCTTGAATTTCTTTTTCTACGGGCATTGAAATTCACTTATAACTTAAATTTGACTCCCATCGAAAATTGTGTCGTGTTGCCAGCACAGTCACACACCGGAAGTCGATTGTAAGAGATAACTTTTGATAATGGTGAAATAGTAAGAGATAACTTTTGATAATGGTGAAATAGTAAGAGATAACTTTTGATAATGGTGAAATAGTAAGAGATAACCTTTGATAATGGTGAAATAGTAAGAGATAACTTTTGATAATGGTGAAATAGTAAGAGATAACTTTTGATAATGGTGAAATTGTAAGAGATAACTTTTGATAATGGTGAAATAGTAAGAGATAACTTTTGATAATGGTGAAATAGTAAGAGATAACTTTTGATAATGGTGAAATAGTAAGAGATAACTTTTGATAATGGTGAAATAGTAAGAGATAACTTTTGATAATGGTGAAATTGTAAGAGATAACTTTTGATAATGGTGAAATTGTAAGAGATAACTTTTGATAATGGTGAAATAGTAAGAGATAACTTTTGATAATGGTGAAATAGTAAGAAGTGAGTCGCCAGAAGACAATGTATACACGCCCACGTAATGTTCTTTTAAGGGCAGATGACGAAGAAGTGTATTCATTTAGTCATCTGGTGAACGCAAACTTGATCAATGAACCATAACTACTCACCGTTGTGATTTAGTAACGAGCTAAACAATATGGGATTTGGGGACCGCGGTACCCAGTTGGGAAAACCACCCGACTAGACGACCGACGTTCAAACAAACTGTGTTCGATTCCCGCTGGGAGCAGTGTGAATTAAAATACCCCCGCGGTCGACCTAGCCGCTGGCAGAAATGGGCCCCATGGTAGTGCCCTGGAAAGTGAGTAATGCCTCCTTGCATCGTGAGTGCCGATGCATGAAGCGACACTATCCAAAAGTCTCCGAACACTTCTGGATAGGCGGCAGAACACGTAGGAGTGAAAACTCGCCTTCTAAGATGTCGATTCAAGTCTTGTGCTTTATCTTCACGTTTTACATTATGTGATTAAAGAATTAGAGAATAATTACTGATTAAAGAATTAGAGAATAATTACTGATTAAAGAATTAGAGAATAATTACTGATTAAAGAATTAGAGAATAATTACTGATTAAAGAATTAGAGAATAATTACTGATTAAAGAATTAGAGAATAATTACTGATTAAAGAATTTGAGAATAATTACTGATGAAAGAATTAGAGAATAATTACTGATTAAAGAATTTGAGAATAATTACTGATTAAAGACTTATAGAGAATAATTACTGATGAAAGAATTAGAGATAATTACTGATTAAAGAATTAGAGAATAATTACTGATGAAAGAATTAGAGAATAATTACTGATGAAAGAATTAGAGAATAATTACTGATGAAAGAATTAGAGAATAATTACTGATTAAAGAATTAGAGAATAATTACTGATTAAAGAATTAGAGAATAATTACTGATTAAACAATTAGAGAATAATTACTGATTAAAGGATTAGAGAATAATTACTGAATAAAGAATTAGAGAATAATTACTGATTAAAGAATTAGAGAATAATTACTGATTAAAGAATTAGAGAATAATTACTGATTAAAGAATTAGAGAATAATTACTGATTAAAGAATTAGAGAATAATTACTGATTAAAGAATTAGAGAATAATTACTGATGAAAGAATTAGAGAATAATTACTGATGAAAGAATTAGAGAATAATTACTGATTAAAGAATTAGAGAATAATTACTGATTAAAGAATTAGAGAATAATTACTGATTAAAGAATTAGAGAATAATTACTGATGAAAGAATTAGAGAATAATTACTGATTAAAGAATTAGAGAATAATTACTGATTAAAGAATTAGAGAATAATTACTGATTAAAGAATTAGAGAATAATTACTGATTAAAGAATTAGATAATAATTACTGATTAAAGAATTAGAGAATAATTACTGATTAAACAATTAGAGAATAATTACTGATTAAACAATTAGAGAATAATTACTGATTAAACAATTAGAGAATAATTACTGATTAAAGAAAGAAGGCTAACCAGTGTAAAAATGCCATGCTGATATCGGATGTTTTGTAGCAGATACATAACTTGCTGTAAACGTTACACCCCGTGTTCCAAACCCCTTAACATCCCTGTAAGGACGGACGATAACTCAATCTCAGCGTATTTAACGCCCCTTTAAGGACAGGCGTTAACTCACCTCAGCATATTTAACGCCCCTTTACGGACAGGCGTCAACTCATCTCAGCATATTTACCGCCCCTTTAATAACAGGCGACAACTCACCTCAGCATATTTACCGCCCCTTTAATAACAGGCGACAACTCAACTCAACTCAGCATATTTACCGCCCCTCTAAGAACAGGCGTCAACTCACCTCAGCATATTAACCGCCCCTTTAAGGACAGGCGTCAACTCACCTCAGCATATTTACCGCCCCTTTAAGGACAGGCGTCAACTCACCTCAGCATATTTACCGCCCTTAAAGGACAGGCGTCAACTCATCTCATCTCAGCATATTTACCGCCCCTTTAAGAACAGGCGACAACTCATCTCAGCATATTTACCGCCCCTTAAAGGACAGGCGTCAACTCATCTCATCTCAGCATATTTACCGCCCCTTTAAGGACAGGCGACAACTCATCTCATCTCAGCATATTTACCGCCCCTTTAAGAACAGGCGACAACTCATCTCATCTCAGCATATTTACCGCCCCTTTAAGAACAGGCGACAACTCATCTCAGCATATTTACCGCCCCTTTAAGAACAGGCGACAACTCATCTCAGCATATTTACCGCCCTTTAAGGACAGGCGTCAACTCATCTCAGCATATTTACCGCCCCTTTAAGAACAGGCGACATCTCATCTCAGCATATTTACCGCCCCTTTAAGAACAGGCGACAACTCATCTCAGCATATTTACCGCCCCTTAAAGGACAGGCGTCAACTCATCTCATCTCAGCATATTTACCCCCCTTTAAGAACAGGCGACATCTCATCTCCGCATATTTACCCCCCTTTAAGAACAGGCGACAACTCATCTCAGCATATTTACCCCCCTTTAAGAACAGGCGACATCTCATCTCCGCATATTTACCCCCCTTTAAGAACAGGCGACAACTCATCTCATCTCAGCATATTTACCCCCCTTTAAGAACAGGCGACATCTCATCTCCGCATATTTACCCCCCTTTAAGAACAGGCGACATCTCATCTCCGCATATTTACCCCCCTTTAAGAACAGGCGACATCTCATCTCCGCATATTTACCCCCCTTTAAGAACAGGCGACAACTCATCTCATCTCCGCATATTTACCCCCCTTTAAGAACAGGCGACAACTCATCTCATCTCCGCATATTTACCCCCCTTTAAGAACAGGCGACATCTCATCTCCGCATATTTACCCCCCTTTTAAGAACAGGCGACAACTCATCTCAGCATATTTACCGCCCCTTTAAGAACAGGCGACATCTCATCTCCGCATATTTACCCCCCTTTTAAGAACAGGCGACATCTCATCTCCGCATATTTACCCCCCTTTTAAGAACAGGCGACAACTCATCTCATCTCAGCATATTTACCGCCCCTTTAAGAACAGGCGACAACTCATCTCATCTCAGCATATTTACCGCCCCTTTAAGAACAGGCGACAACTCATCTCATCTCAGCATATTTACCGCCCCTTTAAGAACAGGCGACAACTCATCTCATCTCAGCATATTTACCCCCCTTTTAAGAACAGGCGACAACTCATCTCATCTCAGCATATTTACCGCCCCTTTAAGAACAGGCGACATCTCATCTCCGCATATTTACCCCCCTTTTAAGAACAGGCGACAACTCATCTCAGCATATTTACCGCCCTTTAAGAACAGGCGACAACTCATCTCCGCATATTTACCCCCCTTTTAAGAACAGGCGACAACTCATCTCAGCATATTTACCGCCCCTTTAAGAACAGGCGACATCTCATCTCCGCATATTTACCCCCCTTTTAAGAACAGGCGACAACTCATCTCCGCATATTTACCCCCCTTTTAAGAACAGGCGACAACTCATCTCAGCATATTTACCGCCCTTTAAGAACAGGCGACAACTCATCTCCGCATATTTACCCCCCTTTAAGAACAGGCGACAACTCATCTCCGCATATTTACCCCCCTTTAAGAACAGGCGACAACTCATCTCCGCATATTTACCCCCCTTTAAGAACAGGCGACAACTCATCTCAGCATATTTACCGCCCTTTTAAGAACAGGCGACAACTCATCTCAGCATATTTACCGCCCCTTTAAGAACAGGCGACATCTCATCTCCGCATATTTACCGCCCCTTTAAGAACAGGCGACATCTCATCTCCGCATATTTACCCCCTTTAAGAACAGGCGACATCTCATCTCAGCATATTTACCCCCCTTTAAGAACAGGCGACATCTCATCTCCGCATATTTACCCCCCTTTAAGAACAGGCGACATCTCATCTCCGCATATTTACCGCCCCTTTAAGAACAGGCGACATCTCATCTCCGCATATTTACCCCCCTTTAAGAACAGGCGACATCTCATCTCCGCATATTTACCCCCTTTAAGAACAGGCGACAACTCATCTCAGCATATTTACCCCCCTTTAAGAACAGGCGACAACTCATCTCAGCATATTTACCCCCCTTTAAGAACAGGCGACAACTCATCTCAGCATATTTACCGCCCCTTTAAGAACAGGCGACAACTCATCTCAGCATATTTACCGCCCCTTTAAGAACAGGCGACAACTCATCTCAGCATATTTACCGCCCCTTTAAGAACAGGCGTCAACTCATCTCAGCATATTTACCCCCCTTTAAGAACAGGCGACAACTCATCTCAGCATATTTACCCCCCTTTAAGAACAGGCGACAACTCATCTCAGCATATTTACCGCCCCTTTAAGAACAGGCGACAACTCATCTCCGCATATTTACCGCCCCTTAAGAACAGGCGACAACTCATCTCATCTCCGCATATTTAACGCCCCTTAAGAACAGGCGAAATCTCATCTCAGTATATGTGGGCAGTCTTAACATAGATCGAGTGAAAAACATTTAAAATAGTGGGTGGACAAAAAATAGGCGGTCAGGCACTTGACAGGAAGAAGCGGGGCTCAAAGAAAGCCATTTCGGACTCTCTCAGTACTTTTCATTTCTCTCCCCCCCCCTTCTTGTTAGGCCCCGTTATTTCTTGTTACCTTATATCCACCCCTTTTTCTTGTACGATATTAGCTGTCGTAATTGGCTACAATTGCTGATATAGTAAAAAGTAACCTTTTGCATAGTTATAAATTTGCATTTGAAACTCATTGTAATTTAGATATAAATGTTGGTATTTAAAGTCAACAAATTGTCTACTGAGTCTTCACAAAATTAATAAAAATACGCCTTCCCTTCGGTAATTAATGCCCAGGCCGTGGTGCGTCATGTCGTTCAATATTCAGTTTTGTGCACGGGATTTTCCCGAAGTTAGTGTTTCTACAATAGCCAAACTATTTTACGTCAACGACCGCACCAAATTAATGTATATATCCTAAAATCGTGTCAAATTCGAACAGGGTGAATTTAATATACCCTAAAGAAGGAAACTTTTAAAATAGATCAAATTTCTCAGAGCAAAAAATATTTCTATAACGTCATCAATATTCTAAGATTGAATGCAAATTTTGAAACCAAAATAACAAGCGGTTATTACGCAAAACTAATTCAGGTGTGATTATGAATTTCTGAACAGACTATAGTTCTCTCTTCAGGTGTATGAACTCTGGTCAGGCATAGCCTCGTTTCCATTCTCCCGCCTAAGTCCTTCCTGTAGTCATTCTTACGTTGGGTTCCCGGCGGATTAACCAGTCGTTTAAGGTAAGTGATTTTATATTTTATATATACATATATTCTCCTATTCTTTCTATATTCTTATCTTAGCTCTCTTCTTTTTTTCATTTGTTCATCATCCTACTTTTTTCTTTCCTATCCTCTTCTTCTGATCATGTATTTGTAGATAATTGTGTTTCATCGTTTGTTTTCGTTGCCCTTGTACTCTGAAAAAGGCCTCAGGCCGAAACGTCAGTATTGTGTTGTGTTCCTCCCTTGTGAAGCTGTTTTCATACCTTGGAGTGTTATACACTCCTCACCACTGGCCCAATGTGTTGGAATGTCTGGTCTTCGCTATGTTATGAATTGGGATGCCTGGTCCTCTCTAGGTAGTGAGTTGGGATGCCTGGTCCTCTCTATGTAATGAGTTGGGATGCCCAGTCCTCTCTATGTAATGAGTTGGGATGCCTGGTCCTCTCTATGTAATGAATTCTGATGCCTGGTCCTCTCTATGTAATGAATTGGGATGTCTGGTCCTCTCTATGTAATGAATTGGGATGCCTGGTCCTCTCTATGTAATGAGTTGGGATGCCTGGTCCTCTCTGTGTAATGAGATGGGATGCCCAGTCCTCTCTATGTAATGAGCTGGGATGCCCAATCCTCTCTATGTAATGAGTAGGGATGCCCAGTCCTCTCTATGTAATGAGTTGGGATGCCTGGTCCTCTCTATGTAATGAGTTGGGATGCCCAGTCCTCTCTATGTAATGAGCTGGGATGCCCAGTCCTCTCTATGTAATGAGTTGGGATGCCCAGTCCTCTCTATGTAATGAGTTGGGATGCCTGATCCTCTCTATGTAATGAGTTGGGATGCCCAGTCCTCTCTATGTAATGAGTTGGGATGCCTGGTCCTCTCTAGGCAGTGAGTTGGGATGCCCGGTCCTCTCTATGTAATGAGCTAGGATGTCTGGTCCTCTATAGGTAGTGAGTTGGGATGTCTGGTCCTTTCTATGTAATGAGTTGAGATGCCTGGTCATCTCTAGGTAGTGCGTTGTGATGCCTGGTCCTCTCTATGTAATGAGATGGGATTCCCAGTCCTCTCTATGTAATGAGCTGGGATGCCCAGTCCTCTCTATGTAATGAGTTGGGATGCCCAGTCCTCTCTATGTAATGAGCTGGGATGCCTGGTCCTCTCTATGTAATGAGTAGGGATGCCCAGTCCTCTCTATGTACTGAGCTGGGATGCCCAGTCCTCTCAATGTAATGAGCTGGGATGCCCAGTCCTCTGTATGTAATGAGTTGGGATGCCCAGTCCTCTCTATGTAATGAGTTGGGATGCCTGGTCCTCTCTATGTAATGAGTTGGGATGCCCAGTCCTCTCTATGTAATGAGTTGGGATGCCTGGTCCTCTCTAGGCAGTGAGTTGGGATGCCCGGTCCTCTCTATGTAATGAGCTGGGATGTCTGGTCCTCTATAGGTAGTGAGTTGGGATGTCTGGTCCTTTCTATGTAATGAGTTGAGATGCCTGGTCATCTCTAGGTAGTGCGTTGTGATGCCTGGTCCTCTATAGGCAGTGATTTTGGCTGCCTGGTCCTCTCTAGGTAGTGAGTTGGGATGTCTGGTCCTCTCTAGTTAGTGATTTGGGATGTCTGGTCCTCTCTAGGTAGTGAGTTGGGATGCCTGGTCCTGTCTAGGTAGTGAGTTGGGATATCTGGTCATCTTTAGATACTGAGTTGGGATGTCTGGTCCTCTCTATGTAATGGGTTGGGATGTCTGGTGCACTCTAGTTAGTAAGTTGGGATGTCTGGTCCTCTCTATGTAATGAGTTGGGATGTCTGGTCCTCTCTATGTAATGAGTTGAGATGTCTGGTCCTCTCTAGTTAGTGAGTTGGGATGCCTGGTCCTCTCTAGGTAGTGAGTTGGGATGCCTGGTCCTGTCTAGGTAGTGAGTTGGGATATCTGGTCATCTTTAGGTACTGAGTTGGGATGTCTGGTCCTCTCTATGTAATGGGTTGGGATGTCTGGTGCACTCTAGTTAGTAAGTTGGGATGTCTGGTCCTCTCTATGTAATGAGTTGAGATGTCTGGTCCTCTCTAGTTAATGAGTTGGGATGCCTGTTCCTCTCAACAACAATCGACAACAAACATGGAATAATAAAATATGTATGTTGCATGGATACAATCTTTGGGGGATTGATTAATTATTGAAATGATTGCTTTGTTTGTTGTAAACAATTAAACAAAGAGAAATGAAAAGTAGATTGAAGAAGTGAAGGGAGATTCAGGTGAATAGATGGACAGGAGAAGAGACAGAGGGATTGCAGGTAAACTCTCAAGGAAACAAGTAAAAGAACAAATAAATGTTGAAAAATATGGGAAATTCAGAGAGAGCACATTACACAACTAAATCTAACACAAAGTAAAACATTCCATGTCAAGGATCGTACTGGCACCTCGTTACTCTAATACAAAACCCAACACGAAAATGCAACCCTAACATAAAACTAAAAAAAACAAATACTAATCCTAACACAATACATGACATAAAACCTAAACCTAACCCTAACACAATACATGACATAAAACCTAAACCTAACCCTAACACAATACATGACATTAAACCTAAACCTAACCCTAACACAATACATGACATTAAACCTAACCCTAACACAATACATGACATAAAACCTAAACACTAACCCTAACACAATACATGACATAAAACCTAAACCTAACCCTAACACAATACATGACATTAAACCTAACCCTAACACAATACATGACATAAAACCTAACCCTAACACAATACATGACATAAAACTTAAACCTAACCCTAACACAATGCATAACATTAAACCTAACCCTAACACAATACATAACATAAAACCTAACCCTAACACAATACATAACATAAAACCTAAACCTAACACTAACACAATACATAACATAAAACCTAAACCTAACCCTAACACAATACATAACATAAAACCTAAACCTAACCCTACCACAATACATAACATAAAACCTAAACCTAACCCTAACACAATACATAACATAAAACCTAAACCTAACCCTAACACAATACATAACATAAAACCTAAACCTAACCCTAACACAATACATAACATAAAACCTAAACCTAACCCTAACACAATACATAACATAAAACCTAAACCTAACCCTATAAAGAAACCGAAACATAACTCAAACGGTAAACTTGAACCTAACCCGAATATTAACCCGGAACCTACCATTGACATTAACCCTATAACCAATCTTAAAAAACACCTAAAATTATTCTTAACCTTAACCATTACCTTAAACCTAGCTCTAACCCTAAACCTAACCCGAACCTTAACCATAACCTTAACCCTAACTCTAACCCGAACTTTAAGCTTAACCATAACCCTAACCCTAATGTTAACCCTAACCTAAACCCTAGCGCTAACCCTAACATTAACCCTAACCCTAGCTATAACCTTAACCCTAACCTTAACAATAACCCTAGGCCTAGCCCTAACCATAACCCTAACCATAACCATAAACCTAGCGCTAGCCCTAACCCTAACCCTAGCTCTAACCCTAACCCTAACCCTAGCTCTAACCCTAACCATAACCCAAAACCTAGCTCTAACCCTAACCCTAGCCCTAACCCTTACTCTAGCTCTAACCCTAACACTAGCTCTAAACCTAGCCCTAATCCTAACCCTAACCCCAGCTCTAACCCTAAACCTAGCCCTAAACCTAGCTCTAACCCTAGCTCTAACCCTAACCCTAACGCTAACCCTAACCCAAACCCTAGCCCTCACCCTAACCATAACCCTAACCCTAGCTATAACACTAATCCTAAACCTAACCCTAACCCTAGCTCTAACTCTAACCCTAGCTCTAACCCTAACCCTAAACCTAACCCTAACCCTAGCTCTAACCCTAAACCTAACCCTAGCTCTAACCTTAACCCTAGCCCTAACACTAACCTTAACCTTAACCATAACACTAACCCTAACAATACCCTAACCCTAACCTTAACCCTAGCCCTAACCCTAACCTTAACCCTAACTCTAACCATAACCCTAACCCTAACCATAAACTTAACCCTAGCCCTAGACCTAGCCCTAACCCTAGCTCTAACCCTAACCCTAAATCTAGCCCTAACCCTAACACTAACTCTAACCATAACCATAACCTTAACCCTAACCTTAACGTTAACCATTACACTAACCCTAACCTTAACCCTTGCCCTAACCCTAACCTTAACCCTTGCCCTAACCCTAACCCTAACCTTAACCATAACACTAACCCTAACCTTAATCTTAACCCTAACCCTAACCATAAACTTAACCCTAGCCCTAACCCTAAACTTAACCCTAGCTCTAACCCTAACCATAACATTAACCCTAGACCTAGCACTAACCCTAACCCTAAACCTAGCCCTAACCGTAACCCTAACCCTAGCCCTAACCCTAGCTCGAACCCTAACCCTAGCTCAAACCCTAACACTAACCCTATCCCTAACCCTAACCCTAGCTCTAACCTTAACCCTAATCCTAACTCTAACCCTAACCTTAACCCTAGCTCTAACTCTAACCCTAACCCTAATCTTACCCTTAACCATAACCTTAATCCTTGCTCTAACCCTAACCCTAACCTTAACCCTAACCCTAACCTTAACCATAACCCTAAGCCTAGCTCTAACCTTAACCCTATCCCTAACCCTAACCCTAGACCTAGCCCTAACCTTAACCCTATCTCTAGCCCTAACTCTAAACCTAACTCTAACCCGAACCTTAACCTTAACCATAACCCTAACGCTAATGCTAACCCTAACCATAACCCTAACCTTAAACTTAACCTTAACCATAACCTTAACCCTAGCTCTAACCCTGACCCCAACCCTAACATTAACCCTAGCCCTAACCGTAACCTTAACCCTAGCTATAAACTTAACCCTAAACCTAACCTTAACCATAACCCTAGGCCTTGCCCTAACCCCAACCCTAACGCTAGCCCTAGCCCTAGCCCTAACCCTAACCATAACCCTAGCTCTAACCCTTACCATAACCCTAACCCTAGATCTAACACTAGCTCTAACCCTATCCCTAGCTCTAACCCTAACCCTAACCCTAGCCCTAACCCTAACGCTAGCTCTAACCTTAACCCTAAGTCTAGCTCTAACCCTAGCCTTAACCCTAGCTCTAACTCTAACCCTAGCCCTAGCCCTAACCCTAACCTTAGCTCTTACCCTAACCCTAACCTTAGCTCTAACCCTAATGATAACCCTAACCCTAAATCTATCCCAAACCCTAAACGTATCCCTAGCTCTAAACCTAACCCTAACCATAACCCTAACCCTAAACCTAGCTATAAAACTAACCCTAACCCTAAACCTAACCCTAGCTCTAACCCTAACACTAAACCTAACCCTAGCTCTAACCCTAACCCTAATCCTAACCCTAACCTTAACCCTAGCTCTAACCCTAACCCTATATCTAACCCTAACCCTAGCCATAGCTCTAGCCTTAACCCTAACCATAACCTTAACCCTAGCCCTAACCCTAACCATAACCCTAACCTGAATCGTAACACTAATCCTAAACTTAACCCTAACCCTAACCTTAACCCTAGCTCTAACCATAACCCTAACCCTAGCTCTTACACTAACCCTAACCCTAGCTGTAACCGTAACGATAACCCTTACACTAGCCCTAACCCTAAACCATAACCTTAACCCTTGCCCCAACCCTAACCATAGCCCTAACCTTAACCTTAATCGTAACACTAATCCTAACCCTAACCTTAACCCTAACCCTAACCTTAACCCTAGCTCTAACCATAACCCTAACCCTAGCTCTTACACTAACCCTAAACCTAGCTGTAACCCTAACGATAACCCTAACCCTAACCATAACCCTAACCCCTAAACCTAGCTATAAAACTAACCCTAAACCTAACCCTAACCTTAGCTCTAACCCTAACACTAAACCTAGCTCTAAACCTAACCCTAACATTAAACCTAAAGCTAACCCTAGCTCTAAACCTAACCCTAGCTCTAACCCTAACCCTATTCCTAACATTAACCTTAACCCTAGCTCCAACCCTAACCTTAAGCCTATCTCTAACCCTAAACCTAAACCTAACCCTAACCCTAGCCCTAGCCATTGCTCTAGCTTTAACCCTATCCATAACCTTAACTCTAGCCCTAACCCTAACCCTAACCTTAACCATAACATTAACACCAACCTTAACCCTAACCTTAACCTTAGCTCTAACCATAACCCTAACGCTAACCATAAACTTAACCCTAGCCCTAACCCTAACTCTAGCTCTAACCTTAAACCTAACCCTAACCCGAACCCTACCCTAACCCTAACTCTAACCATAAACTTAACCCTAACCCTAACTTTAACCATAACACTAACCCTAACCTTAACCCTAACCCTAACCCTAAACTTAACCCTAACCTTAACCCTAGCTCTAACCCTAACCATAACCTTAACCCTAGCTCTAACCCTAACCCTAACCTTAACCCTAGCTCTAACCCTAACTCTAGCTCTAACCCTAACCCTAGCTCTAACCCTAACCCTAGCTCTAACCCTAACTCTAGCTCTAACCCTAAATCTAGCTCTAACCCTAGCTCTAACCCTAACCCTAACTTTAACCCTAACCCTAGCCCTAACCCTAACACTAGCTCTAACCCTAACTCTAGCTCTAAACCTAAACCTAACCCTAACCCTAGCTCTATCCCTAACCCTAGCCCTAACCCTAACACTAGCTCTAACTTTAACCCTAGCCCTAACTCTAACCCTAACCCTAAACCTAACCTTAACCCTAGCTCTAACCCTATCCCTAACCCTAGCTCTAACCCTAACTTCAACCTTAACCATAAACCTAGCTCTAAGCCTAACCCTAACGCTAACCCAAAACCTAATCTTAACCTTAACCATAACCTTAGCCATAGCTCTAAACCTAACCCTAACCCTAACCTTAACACTATTTCTAACCCTAGCTCTAACCATAACCCTAACCCTAGCTCTAAACCTAGCCCTAACCCTAGCCCTAACCCTAACTCTAATCCTAACTATAGCCCTAACCCTAACTATAATCCTAGGCCTAGCCCTAATCCTAAACCTAGTTTTAACCCTAACCCTAGCACTAGCCCTAGCTCAAACACTAACCCTAGCCCTAACCCTAACATTAACCGTAACCCTAGCTCTAAACCTAACCCTAGCCCTAACCCTAAACCTAGCCCTAGCCCTAACCTAACCCTAACCCTAGCTCTTACCCTAACCCTAGCTCTAACCCTAACGCTAACCCTAACCCTAAACCTAACCCTAAACCTAACCCTAACACTAAACCTAGCTCTAAACCTAGCTATAAAACTAACCCTAACCCTAGCTCTAACACTAAACCTAGCTCTAACCCTAACCCTAAACCTAACCCTAAACCTAACCCTAACACTAAATCTAACTCTAAACCTAGCTATAAAACTAAACCTAATCCTAACACTAAACCTAGCTCTAACCCTAACACTAAACCTAGCTCTTACCCTAGCTATAACCCTAACCCTAACCTTAACCCTAGCTCTAACCCTAACCCTAGCTCTAACGCTAAACCTAAACCTAACCCTAACCCTAGCCCTAGCGATAGCACTAGCTTTAACCCTAACCCTAGGAAACTTAAAATAGATCAAATTTCTCAGAGCGAAAAGTATTTCTATAACGTCATCAATATTCTAAGATTGAATGCAAATTTTGAAACCAAAATAACAAGCGGTTATTACGCAAAACTAATTCAGGTGTGATTATGAATTTCTGAACGGACTATAGTTCTCTCTTCAGGTGTATGAACTCTGGTCAGTCATAGCCTCGTTTCCATTCTCCCGCCTAGGTCCTTCCTGTAGTCATTCTTACGTTGGGTTCCCGGCGGATTAACCAGTCGTTTAAGGTAAGTGATTCTATATTTTATATATACATATATTCTCCTATTCTTTCTATATTCTTATCTTATCTCTCTTCTTTTTTTCATTTGTTCATCATCCTACTTTTTTCTTTCCTATCCTCTTCTTCTGATAATGTATTTGTAGATAATTGTGTTTCATCGTTTGTTTTCGTTGCCCTTGTACTCTGAAAAAGGCCTCAGGCCGAAACGTCAGTATTGTGTTGTGTTCCTCTCATGTGAAGCTGTCTTCATACCTTGGAGTGTTCTACACTCCTCACCACTGGCCCAATGTGTTGGAATGTCTGGTCTTCTCTATGTTATGAATTGGGATGCCTGGTCCTCTCTAGGTTGTGAGTTGGGATGCCTGGTCCTCTCTATGTAATGAGTTGGGATGCCCAGTCCTCTCTATGTAATGAGTTGGGATGCCTGGTCCTCTCTATGTAATGAATTCTGATGCCTGGTCCTCTCTATGTAATGAATTGGGATGTCTGGTCCTCTCTATGTAATGAATTGGGATGCCTGGTCCTCTCTATGTAATGAGATGGGATGCCCAGTCCTCTCTATGTAATGAGATGGGATGCCCAGTCCTCTCTATTTAATGAGCTGGGATGCTTGGTCCTCTCTATTTAATGAGCTGGGATGCCTGGTCCTCTCTATGTAATGAGTAGGGATGCCCAGTCCTCTCTATGTAATGAGCTGGGATGCCCAGTCCTCTCTATGTAATGAGCTGGGATGCCCAGTCCTCTGTATGTAATGAGTTGGGATGGCTGGTCCTCTCTATGTAATGAGTTGGGATGCCTGGTCCTCTCTAGGCAGTGAGTTGGGATGCCCGGTCCTCTCTATGTAATGAGCTGGGATGTCTGGTCCTCTATAGGTAGTGAGTTGGGATGTCTGGTCCTTTCTATGTAATGAGTTGAGATGCCTGTTCCTGTCTAGGTAGTGAGTTGGGATATCTGGTCATCTTTAGGTACTGAGTTGGGATGTCTGGTCCTCTCTATGTAATGGGTTGGGATGTCTGGTGCACTCTAGTTAGTAAGGTGGGATGTCTGGTCCTCTCTATGTAATGAGTTGGGATGTCTGGTCCTCTCTATGTAATGAGTTGAGATGTCTGGTCCTCTCTAGTTAGTGAGTTGGGATGTCTGGTCCTTTCTAGGTAATGAGTTGAGATGCCTGTTCCTCTCAACAACAATCGACAACAAACATGGAATAATAAAATATGTATGTTGCATGGATACAATCTTTGGGGGATTGATTAATTATTGAAATGATTGCTTTGTTTGTTGTAAACAATTAAACAAAGAGAAATGAAAAGTAGATTGAAGAAGTGAAGGGAGATTCAGGTGAATAGATGGACAGGAGCAGAGACAGAGGGATTGCAGGTAAACTCTCAAGGAAACAAGTAAAAGAACAAATAAATGTTGAAAAATATGGGAAATTCAGAGAGAGCACATTACACAACTAAATCTAACACAAAGTAAAACATTCCATGTCAAGGATCGTACTGGCACCTCGTTACTCTAATACAAAACCCAACACGAAAATGCAACCCTAACATAAAACTGAAAAAAAAACAAATACTAACCCTAACACAATACATGACATAAAACCTAAACCTAACCCTAACACAATACATGACATTAAACCTAACCCTAAAACAATACATGACATAAAACCTAAACCTAACCCTAACACAATACATGACATTAAACCTAAACCTAACCCTAACACAATACATGACATTAAACCTAACCCTAACACAATACATGACATAAAACCTAAACACTAACCCTAACACAATACATGACATAAAACCTAAACCTAACCCTAACACAATACATGACATTAAACCTAACCCTAACACAATACATGACATAAAACTTAAACCTAACCCTAACACAATACATAACATAAAACCTAACCCTAACACAATACATAACATAAAACCTAAACCTAACCCTAACACAATACATAACATAAAACCTAAACCTAACCCTAATACAATACATAACATAAAACCTAAACCTAACCCTAACACAATACATAACATAAAACCTAAACCTAACCCTATAAAGAAACCGAAACTTAACTCAAACGGTAAACTTGAACCTAACCCGAATATTAACCCGGAACCTACCATTGACATTAACCCTATAACCAATCTTAAAAAACACCTAAAATTAATCTTAACCTTAACCATTACCTTAAACCTAGCTCTAACCCTAAACCTAACCCGATCCTTAACCATAACCTTAACCTTAACCCTAACTCTAACCCGAACTTTAAGCTTAACCATAACCCTAATGCTAACCCTAACCTTAACCCTAACATTAACCCTAACCCCAGCTATAACCTTAACCCTAACCTTAACCATAAACCTAGGCCTAGCCCTAACCATAACCCTAACCATAACCATAACCCTAGCGCTAGCGCTAGCCCTAACCCTAACCCTAGCTCTAACCCTAACCATAGCTCTAACCCTAACCATAACCCAAAACCTAGCTCTAACCCTAGCCCTAACCCTTACTCTAGCTCTAACCCTAACACTAGCTCTAAACCTAGCCCTAATCCTAACCCTAACCCCAGCTCTAACCCTAAACCTAGCCCTAAACCTAGCTCTAACCCTAGCTCTAACCCTAACCCTAGCTCTAACCCTAACCATAACCCAAAACCTAGCTCTAACCCTAACCCTAGCCCTAACCCTTACTCTAGCTCTAACCCTAACACTAGCTCTAAACCTAGCCCTAATCCTAACCCTAACCCCAGCTCTAACCCTACACCTAGCCCTAAACCTAGCTCTAACCCTAGCTCTAACCCTAACCTTAACGCTAACTAAAAACCCTAGCCCTAACCCTAATCCTAACCCAAACCCTAGCCCTCACCCTAACCATAACCCTAACCCTAGCTATAACACTAACCCTAATCCTAAACCTAACCCTAACTCTAGCACTAACTCTAACCCTAACACTAACCCTAGCTCTAACCCTAATCCTAAACCTAACCCCAGCTCTAACCATAACCCTAACCATAAACTTAACCCTAGCCGTAGACCTAGCCCTATCCCTAGCTCTAACCCTAACTCTAAATCTAGCCCTAACACTAACTCTAACCATAACCTTAACCCTAACCTTAACGTTAACCATTACACTAACCCTTGCCCTAACCCTAACCTTAACCCTTGCCCTAACCCTAACCTTAACCATAAACTTAACCCTAACCCTAACCCTAAACTTAACCCTAGCTCTAACCCTAACCATAACCTTAACCCTAGACCTAGCACTAAACCTAACCCTAAACCTAGCCCTAACCGTAACCCTAACCCTAGCCCTAACCCTAGCTCAAACCCTAACCCTAGCTCTAGCTCAAACCCTAACACTAACCCTATCCCTAACCCTAACCCTAGCTCTAACCTTAACCCTAGCCCTAACCCTAACTCTAACCCTAAACTTAACCCTAGCTCTAACTCTAACCCTAACCCTAATCTTACCCTTAACCATAACCTTAACCCTTGCTCTAACCCTAACCTTAACCCTAACCCTAGCCCTAACCCTAACCTTAACCCTATCTCTAGCCCTAACTCTAAACCTAACTCTAACCCGAACCTTAACCTTAACCATAACCCTAACGCTAATGCTAACCCTAACCATAACCCTAACCTTAAACTTAACCTTAACCATAACCTTAACCATAACCTTAACCATAACCTTAACCCTAGCTCTAACCCTGACCCCAACCCTAACATTAACCCTAGCCCTAACCGTAACCTTAACCCTAGCTATAAACTTAACCCTAAACCTAACCTTAACCATAACCCTAGGCCTTGCCCTCACCCCAACCCTAGCGCTAGCCCTAACCCTAACCATAACCCTAGCTCTAACCCTAACCTAGCTCTAACCCTAACCATAACCCTAACCCTAGATCTAACACTAGCTCTAACCCCATCCCTAGCTCTAACCCTAACCCTAGCCCTAACCCTAGCCCTAACCCTAACGCTAGCTCTAACCCTAAGCCTAACCCTAAGTCGAGCTCTAACCCTAGCCTTAACCCTAGCTCTAACTCTAGCCCTAGCCCTAACCCTAACCTTAGCTCTTACCCTAACCCTAACCTTAGCTCTAACCCTAATGCTAACCCTAACCCTAAACCTATTCCAAACCCTAACCGTATCCCTAGCTCTAAACCTAACCCTAACCATAACCCTAACCCTAAACCTAGCTATAAAACAAACCCTAACCCTAACACTATACCTAACCCTAGCTCTAACCCTAATCCTAACCCTAACCCTAACCCTATATCTAACCCTAGCCATAGCTCTAGCCTTAACCCTAACCATAACCTTAACCCTAGCCCTAACCCTAACCATAACCCTAACCTTAATCGTAATACTAATCCTAACCCTAACCTTAACCCTAACCCTAACCTTAACCCTAGCTCTAACCATAACCCTAACCCTAGCTCTTACACTAACCCTAACCCTGGCTGTAACCCTAACGATAACCCTTACACTAGCCCTAACCCTAACCCTAAACCATAACCTTAACCCTAGCCCCAACCCTAACCTTAACCTTAATCGTAACACTAATCCTAACCCTAACCTTAACCCTAACCCTAACCTTAACCCTAGCTCTAACCATAACCCTAACCCTAGCTCTTACACTAACCTAACCCTAGCTGTAACCCTAACGATAACCCTAACCATAACCCTAACCCTAAACCTAGCTATAAAACTAACCCTAAACCTATACCTAACCTTAGCTCTAACCCTAACCTTAACACTAAACCTAGCTCTAAACCTAACCCTAACATTAAACCTAACCCTAGCTCTAAACCTAACCCTAGCTCTAACCCTAACACTATTCCTAACCCTAACCTTAACCCTAGCTCCAACCCTAACCTTAAGCCTATCTCTAACCCTAAACCTAACCCTAACCCTAGCCATTGCTCTAGCTTTAACCCTATCCATAACCTTAACCCTAGCCCTAACCCTAACCATAACCTTAACCTTAACCTTAACCATAACATTAACCCTAACCTTAACCTTAACCCTAACACTAACCTTAACCTTAGCTCTAACCATAACCCTAACGCTAACCATAAACTTAACCCTAGCCCTAACCCTAACTCTAGCTCTAACCTTAAACCTAACCCTAACCCGAACCTTAACGTTAACCATAACACTAACCCTAACCATAAACTTAACTCTAGCCCTAACCCTAACTTTAACCATAACACTAACCCTAACCTTAACCCTAACCCTAAACTTAACCCTAACCCTAACCTTAACCCTAGCTCTAACCCTAACCTTAACCCTAGCCCTAGCATTAACCCTAACCCTAGCCCTAACCCTAACCCTAGCTCTAACCCTAACCCTAGCTCTATCCCTAACCCTAGCCCTAACCCTAACACTAGCTCTAACCTTAGCCCTAACCCTAGCCCTAACTCTAACCCTAACCCTAAACCTAACCTTAACCCTAGCTCTAACCCTATCCCTAACCCTAGCTCTAACCCTAACTTCAACCTTAACCATAAACCTAGCTCTAACCCTAACCCTAACGCTAACCCAAAACCTAATCTTAACCTTAACCATAACCTTAACCATAGCTCTAATCCTAACCCTAACCTTAACACTATTTCTAACCCTAGCTCTAACCCTAACCCTAGCTCTAAACCTAGCCCTAACCCTAACCCTAACTCTAATCCTAACTATAGCCCTAACCCTAACCATAATCCTAGGCCTAGCCCTAATCCTAAACCTAGTTCTAACCCTAAACCTAGCCCTAGCTCAAACACTAACCCTAGCCCTAACCCTAACCTTAACCGTAACCCTAGCTCTAAACCTAACCCTAGCCCTAGCCCTAACCCTAAACCTAGCCCTAGCCCTAACCCTAGCTCTTACCCTAACCCTAGCTCTTACCCTAACCCTAGCTCTAACCCTAAACCTAACCCTAACACTAAACCTAGCTCTAAACCTAGCTATAAAACTAACCCTAACCCTAAACCTAACCCTAACCCTAGCTCTAACACTAAACCTAGCTCTAACCCTAACCCTAACCCTAAACCTAACCCTAAACCTAACCCTAACCCTAACACTAAACCTAACTCTAAACCTAGCTATAAAACTAAACCTAACCCTAACACTAAACCTAGCTCTAACCCTAACACTAAACCTAGCTCTTACCCTAGCTCTAACCCTAATCCTAACCCTAACCTTAACCCTAGCTCTAACCCTAACCCTAGCTCTAACGCTAAACCTAAACCTAACCCTAGCCCTAGCGATAGCACTAGCTTTAACCCTAACCCTAGGAAACTTAAAATAGATCAAATTTCTCAGAGCGAAAAATATTTCTATAACGTCATCAATATTCTAAGATTGAATGCAAATTTTGAAACCAAAATAACAAGCGGTTATTACGCAAAACTAATTCAGGTGTGATTATGAATTTCTGAACAGACTATAGTTCTCTCTTCAGGTGTATGAACTCTGGTCAGTCATAGCCTCGTTTCCATTCTCCCGCCTAGGTCCTTCCTGTAGTTATTCTTACGTTGGGTTCCCGGCGGATTAACCAGTCGTTTAAGGTAAGTGATTCTATATTTTATATATACATATATTCTCCTATTCTTTCTATATTCTTATCTTAACTCTCTTCTTTTTTCATTTGTTCATCATCCTACTTTTTTCTTTCCTATCCTCTTCTTCTGATCATGTATTTGTAGATAACTGTGTTTCATCATTTGTTTTCGTTGCCTTGTTGTACTCTGAAAAAGGCCCCTGGCCGAAACGTCAGTATTGTGTTGTGTTCCTCCCTTGTGAAGCTGTCTTCATACCTTGGAGTGTTCTACACTCCTCACCACTGGCCCAATGTGTTGGAATGTCTGGTCTTCTCTATGTAATGAGCTTTGATGTCTGGTCCTCTATAGGTAGTGAGTTGGGATGCCTAGTCCTCTCTATGTAATGAGTTGGGATGTCTGGTCCTCTCTATGTAATGAATTGGGATGCCCAGTCCTCTCTATGTAATGAGCTGGGATGTCTGGTCCTCTATAGGTAGTGAGTTGGGATGCCTAGTCCTCTCTATGTAATGAGTTGGGATGTCTGATCCTTATGTAATGAGTTGGGATGTCTGGTCCTCTCTATGTAATGAATTGGGATGTCTGGTCCTCTCTATGTAATTAGTTAGGATGCCTGTTCCTCACTATTTAATAAGTTTGTATGCCTGGTCCTCTCTAGGCGGTGATTTTGGCTGCCTGGTCCTCTCTATGTAGTGAGTTGGGATGTCTGGTCCTCTCTAGGTAGTGAGTTGGGATGTCTGGTCCTCTCTATGTAATTAGTTCGGATCCCTGGTCCTTTCTATGTAATGTGTTTTGGTGTCTTGTCCTCTCATATAGTGAGTTGGGATATCTGTTCCTCTCTATGTAATGTATGGGATGTCTGGTCCTCTCTAGGTAGTGAGTTGGAATGTCTGGTCCTCTCTATGGAGTGAGTTGAGATGTCTGGTCCCCTTTAGGTAATGAGTTGGGATGTCTGGTCCCCTTTAGGTAGTGAGTTGAGATGTCTGGTCCCCTTTAGGTACTGAGTTGGAATGTCTTGTGCTCCCTAGGTAGTGAGTTGCGATGTCTGATCCCCTTTAGGTAGTGAGTTGGGATGCCCGGTCCTCTTTAGGTAGTAAGCTGAGATGTCTGGTCCTCTCTAATTAGTGAGTTGGGATGTCTGGTCCTTTCTAGGTAATGAGTTGGGTTGCCTGTTCCTCTCCAGGTAGTGAGTTGGGATGTCTGGTCCTCTCTAGGTAGAGGTAGTGAGTTGGGATGTCTGGTCATCTCTAGATAGTGAGTTAGGATGTCTGGTCCTCTCTATGTAATGAGTTCGGATACCTGGTCCTTTCTATGTAATGTGTTTGGATGTCTTGTCCTCTCTAGGTAGTGAGTTGGGATGTCTGTTCCTCTCTAGGTAATGTGTAGGGATGTCTGTTCCTCTCTATGTAATGTATGGGATGTCTGGTCCTCTCTAGGTAGTGAGTTGGAATGTCTGGTCCTCTCTAGGTAGTGAGTTGGGATGTCTGGTCCTCTCTTGGTAGTGAGTTGGGAGGTTTGGTCCTCTCTAGGTAGTGAGTTGGGATGTCTGGTCCTCTCTAGGTAGTGAGTTGGGATGTCTGGTCCTCTCTAGGTATTGAGTTGGAATGTCTGGTCCTCTCTAGGTAGTGAGTTGAGATGTCTGGTCCTCTCTAGGTAGTGAGTTGGAATGTCTGGTCCTCTATAGGTAGTAAGTTGGGATGTCTGGTCCTCTCTAGGTATTGAGTTGGGATGTCTGGTCCTCTCTAGGTAGTGAGTTGGGATGTCTGGTCCTCTCTATGTAAGTTTTGGGATATCTGGTGCTCTCTAGGTAATGAGTTGGGATGACTAGTCCTCTCTATGTAAAGTTTTGGGATGTCTGGTGCTCTCTAGGTAATGAGTTTGGGTGTCTGGTCCTCTCTCGGTAGTGAGTTAGGATGTCTGTTTCTCTCTAGGTAGTGAGTTGAGATGTCTGGTCTTTTCTATGTAATGAGTTGGGATGTCTGGTCATCTCTATGTAAAGTATTGGGATCCCTGGTCCTCTTTAGGTAGTGAGCTGAAATATATGGTCCTCTCTACGTAGTGAGTTGTGATGTCTGGTCCTCTATAGGAATGAGTTGGGATGTCTGGTGCTCTCTAGGTAATGAGTTGGGATGTCTGGTCCTCTCTACGTAGTGAGTTGGGATGTATGGTCTTCTCTAGGTAATGAGTTGGGATGTCTGGTCCTCTCTAGGTAGTGAGTTGAAATATCTGGTCCTCTCTACGTAGTGAGTTGTGATGTCTGGTCCTCTATAGGTAATGAGTTGGGATGTCTGGTGCTCTCTAGGTAATGAGTTGGGATGTCTGGTCCTCTCTAGGTAATGAGTTGGGATGTCTGGTCCTCTCTAGGTAGTGAGTTGAAATATCTGGTCCTCTCTACGTAGTGAGTTGTGATGTCTGGTCCTCTCGGTTATGGCAAAATAATAAGATATGTATTGTTCACTCGCGCACCTTAAATAATCATTAGTAGTTAAATGTCGTAAAGAGTAGGGGACAATGGTCGCTGCAAGTCTAAATTTCTAAAGAAATATACCCATGCTGATAGCTGATGTGGTGTGTTAAAAGTCGGATCACTGTTTGTCTTAAAACTAACGGCATATCGCATTGACGTCAACTTATCGGATGAAAGCTACGAAAAAATAAATAGATCCCAAATGTCTAAGGCTAAACCAATATGATGGTTTTAAATTTTTATAGATCCCAAATGTCTAAGGCTAAACCAATATGATGGTTTTAAATTTTTACGATCTTTGCTAAGACCTTGGTGTGATATTAAAAAAAAATCCATGACAACACTCATGCAATAATTAAATATGTATGATACATGGATACAATCTTTGGGGGTTTGATTAATTATTGAACTGATTGCTTTGTTTGTTGTAAACAATTAAACAAAGAGAAATGAAAAGTAGATTGAAGAAGTGAAGGGAGATTAAGGTGAATAGATGGACAGGAGCAGAGACAGAGGGATTGCAGGTAAACTCTCAAAGATGGACAGGAGCAGAGACAGAGGGATTGCAGGTAAACTCTCAAAGCTGGACAGGAGCAGAGACAGAGGGATTGCAGGTAAACTCTCAAAGCTGGACAGGAGCAGAGACAGAGGGATTGCAGGTAAACTCTCAAAGCTGGACAGGAGCAGAGACAGAGGGATTGCAGGTAAACTCTCAAGGAAACAAGTAAAAGAACAAAAAAATGTTGAAAAATATGGGAAATTCAGAGAGAGCACATTACACAACTAAATCTAACACAAAGTAAAACATTACATGTCAAGGTTCGTACTGGCACCTCGTTACTCTAATACAAAACCCAACACGAAAATGCAACCCTAACATAAAACTAAAATAAACAAACACTAACCCTAACACAATACAAGACATAAAACCTAAACCTAGCCCTATAACCAAACCGAAACCTAAATCAAACGGTAAACTTAAACCTAACCCGAATCTTAACCCGGAACCTACAATTGACATTAAGTCTATCACCAATCTTAAAAAAAACCTAAAATTAATCTTAACCTTAACCATAACCTTAAACCTAGCTCTAACCCTAAACCAACTCGAACCTTAACCTTAACCATAACCTTAACACTAACTCTAACCCTAACTCTAACCCTAACTCTAACCCGAACTTTAAGCTTAACCATAACCCTAACCCTAATGCTAACCTTAACCCTAGCGCTAACCCTAACATTAACCCTAACCCTAGCTATAAACCCTAACCCTAACCTTAACCATAACCCTAGGCCTAGCCTTAACCATAAACCTAGCGCTAGCCCTAACCCTATCCCTAGCTCTAACCCTAACCGTAGCTCTAACCCTAACCATAACCTAACCCTAGCTCTAACCCTATCCCTAACCCTAGGCCTAGCCCTAACCCTTACTCTAGCACTAACATTAACCCTAACTCTAAACCTAGCCCTAATCCTAACCCTAACCCCAGCTCTAACCCTAAACCTGGCCCTAGCCCTAACGCTAACCCTAACCCTAGCCCTAACCCTAGCCCTAACCATAACCGTAATCCTAATCCTAACCCTAACCCAAACCCTAGCCCTCACCCTAACCATAACCCTAACCCTAGCTATAACACTAAACCTAATCCTAAACCTAACCCTAGCTCTAACTCTAACCCTAACACTAACCCTAGCTCTAACCCTAAACCTAACACTAACCCTAGCTCTAACCCTAAACCTAACCCTAGCTCTAACCTCAACCCTAGCCCTAACACTAACCATAAACATTACTTTAACCTTAAACATAACACTAACCCTAACAATACCCTAACCTTAACCCTAGCCCTAACCCTAGCTCTAACCATAACCCTAACCATAACCATAAATTTAACCCTAGCCGTAGACCTAGCCCTAACCCTAGCTCTAACATTAACTCTAGCCCTAACCCTAACACTAACTCTAACCATAACCTTAACCCTAACCCTAACCTTTACGTTAACCATAACACTAACCCTAACCTTAGCCCTACCCTAAACCTAACCCTAACCTTAACCATAACACTAACCCTAACCTTAATCTTAACCCTAACCCTAAACTTAACCCTAGCTCTAACCCTAACCATAACCTTAACCCTAGACCTAGCACTAACCCTAACCGTAACCCTAACCGTAACCCTAACCCTAGCCCTAACTCTAACTCTAACCCTAACCCTAATCTTAACCTTAACCATAACCTTAACCCTTGCTCTAACCCTAACCCTAGCTCTAACCTTAACCCTATCCCTAACCCTAACGCTAGCCCTAACCCTAGCCCTAACCCTAGCCCTAACCCTAACCTTAACCTATCTCTAGCCCTAAACCTAACCCTAAACCTAGCTATAAAACTAACCCTAACCCTAGCTCTAACCCTAACACTAAACTAACACTAGCTCTAACCCTAACCTTAACCCTAGCTCTAACCCTAACCCTATCTCTAACCCTAAACCTAATCGTAACCCTAACCCTAGCCATAGCTCTAGCCTTAACCCTAAACCTAACCATAACCTTAACCCTAGCTCTAACCATAAACCTTACCCTAGCTCTTACACTAACCCTAACCCCAGCTGTAACCCTAACGCTAACCCTAACCCTAGCCCTAATCCTAAACCTATACCAAACCCTAACCCTAGCCCTAAACCTAACCCTAAACCTAGCTATAAAACGAACCGTAAACCTAACCCTAGCTCTAACCATAACCCTAACACTAAACCTAGCTCTAAACCTAACCATAACATTAAACCTAACCCTAACCCTAGCTCTAAACCTAACCCTAGCTCTAACCCTAACCCTAACCCTAACCCTATTCCTAACCCTAACCTTAACCGTAGCTCCAACCCTAACCTTAAGCCTATCTCTAACCCTTAAGCTAACCCTAACCCTAGCCCTAGCCATTGCTCTAGCCTTAACCCTAACCATAACCTAACCCTAGCAGTAACCCTAACCATAACCCTAACCTTAACCATAACACTAACCCTAACCTTAACCCTAGCGTTAACCCTAACCCTATCCTTAACCTTAGCTCTAACCATAACCCTAACGCTAACCATAAACTTAACCCTAGCCCTAACCCTAACCCTAGCTCTAACCTTAAACCTAACCCTAACCTTAGCCCTAACCCTAACTCTAACCATAAACTTAACCCTAACCCTAACCTTAACATTAACCATAACACTAACCTAACCATAAACTTAACTGCTAGCCGTAACCCTAAACCTAACTTTAACCATAACATTTACCCCTAACCATAAACTTAACCCTAACCCTAACCCTAAACTTGACCCTAGCCCTAACCCTAACCTTAACCCTAGCTCTAACCCTAACCATAACACTAACCCTAGCCCTAGCATTAACCCTAACCCTAACCCTAGCTCTAACCCTAACTCTAGCTCTAACCCTAACCCTAGCTCTAACCCTAGCCCTAGCCCTAGCCCTAACCCTAACTCTAAACCTAACACTAGCTCTAACCTTAACCCTAGCCCTAACTCTAACCCTAACCCTAAACCTAACCTTAACACTAGCTCTAACCCTAACTTTAACCTTAACCATAAACCTAGCTCTAACCATAACCCTAGCTCTAACCATAACCCTAACATTAACCCTAACGCTAACCCTAACCCTAATCTTAACCTTAACCATAACCTTAACCATAGCTCTAATCCTAACCCTAACCCTAACCTTAACCCTATTTCTAACCCTAGCTCTAACCATAACCCTAACCCTAGCCCTAACCCTAACTCTAATCCTAACTATAGCCCTAACCCTAACCATAATCCTAGGCCTAGCCCTAATCCTAAACCTAGTTCTAACCCTAACCCTAGCACTAGCCCTAGCTCAAACACTAACCCTAGCCCTAACCCTAACCGTAACCCTAGCTCTAACTTTAACCCTAGCTCTAAACCTAACCCTAACCCTAGCCCTAACCCTAGCCCTAGCCCTAACCCTAGCCCAAGCCCTAACCCTAACCCTAGCTCTTACCCTAACCCTAACCCTAGCTCTTACCCTAACGCTAACCCTAACCCTAACCCTAGCTCTAACCCTAAACCTAACCCTAACACTAAACCTAGCTCTAAACCTAGTTATAAAACTAATCCTAAACCTAACCCTAAACCTAACCCTAACCCTAGCTCTAACACTAAACCTAGCTCTAAACCTAGCTATAAAACTAACCCTATCCCTAAACCTAACCCTAACACTAAACCTAGCTCTAACCCTAACCCTAACACTAAACCTAGCTCTAACCCTAACCCTAACACTAAACCTAGCTCTTACCCTAGCTCTAACCCTAACCCTAATCCTAACCCTAACCTTAACCCTAGCTCTAACCCTAACCCTAGCTCTAACGCTAAACATAAACCTAACCTAGCCCTAGCGATAGCTCTAGCTTTAACCCTAACCCTAGGAAACTTAAAATAGATCAAATTTCTCAGAGCAAAAAATATTTCTATAACGTTATCAATATTCTAAGATTGAATGCACATTTTGAAACCAAAATAACAAGCGATTATTACGCAAACTAATTCAGGTGTGATTATGAATTTCTGAACAGACTATAGTTCTCTCTTCAGGTGTATGAACTCTGGTCAGGTATAGCCTCGTTTCCATTCTCCCGCCTAGGTCCCCTTCCTGTAGTCATTCTTTCGTTGGGTTCCCGGCGGATTAACCAATCGTTTAAGGTAAGTGATTTTATATTTTATATATACATATATTCTCCTATTCTTTCTATATTCTTATCTTAGCTCTCTTCTTTTTTTCATTTGTTCATCATCCTACTTTTTTCTTTTCTATCCTCTTCTTCTGATCATGTATTTGTAGATAAATGTGTTTCATCATTTGTTTTCGTTGCCCTTGTACTCTGAAAAAGGCCTCAGGCCGAAACGTCAGTATTGTGTTGTGTTCCTCCCTTGTGAAGCTGTCTTCATACTTTGGAGTGTTCTACACTCCTCACCACTGGCCCAATGTGTTGGAATGTCTGGTCTTCTCTATGTTATGAATTGGGATGCCTGGTCCTCTCTAGGTAGTGAGTTGGGATGCCTGGTCCTCTCTATGTAATGAATTGGGATGCCTGGTCCTCTCTAGGTAGTGAGTTGGGATGCCTGGTCCTCTCTATGTAATGAGTTGGGATGCCCAGTCCTCTCTATGTAATGAGTTGGGATGCCTGGTCCTCTCTATGTAATGAATTCTGATGCCTGGTCCTCTCTATGTAATGATTTGGGATGTCTGGTCCTCTCTATGTAATGAATTGGGATGCCTGGTCCTCTCTATGTAATGAGTTGGGATGCCTGGTCCTCTCTATGTAATGAGATGGGATGCCCAGTCCTCTCTATGTAATGAGCTGGGATGCCCAGGCCTCTCTATGTAATGAGTTGGGATGCCCAGTCCTCTCTATGTAATGAGCTGGGATGCCTGGTCCTCTCTATGTAATGAGTTGGGATGCCCAGTCCTCTCTATGTAATGAGCTGGGATGCCCAGTCCTCTGTATGTAATGAGTTGGGATGCCCAGTCCTCTCTATGTAATGAGTTGGGATGCCTGGTCCTCTCTATGTAATGAGTTGGGATGCCTGGTCCTCTCTATGTAATGAGTTGGGATGCCTGGTCCTCTCTATGTAATGCGTTGGGATGCCCAGTCCTCTCTATGTAATGAGTTGGGATGCCTGGTCCTCTCTAGCAGTGAGTTGGGATGCCCGGTCCTCTCTATGTAATGAGCTGGGATGTCTGGTCCTCTCTAGGTAGTGAGTTGGGATGTCTGGTCCTTTCTATGTAATGAGTTGGGATGTCTGGTCCTTTCTATGTAATGAGTTGAGATGCCTGGTCATCTCTAGGTAGTGCGTTGTGATGCCTGGTCCTCTATAGGCAGTGATTTTGGCTGCCTGGTCCTCTCTAGGTAGTGAGTTGGGATGTCTGGTCCTCTCTAGTTAGTGAGTTGGGATGCCTGGTCCTCTCTAGGTAGTGAGTTGGGATGCCTGGTCCTGTCTAGGTAGTGAGTTGGGATATCTGGTCATCTTTAGGTACTGAGTTGGGATGTCTGGTCCTCTCTATGTAATGAGTTGGGATGTCTGGTGCTCTCTAGTTAGTGAGTTGGGATGTCTGGTCCTCTCTATGTAATGAGTTGGGATGTCTGGTCCTCTCTATGTAATGAGTTGAGATGTCTGGTCCTCTCTAGTTAGTGAGTTGGGATGTCTGGACCTTTCTAGGTAATGAGTTGGGATGCCTGTTCCTCTCAACAACAATCGACAACAAACATAGAATAATAAAATATGTATGATACATGGATACAATCTTTGGGGTTTGATTAATTATTGAACTGATTGCTTTGTTTGTTGTAAACAATTAAACAAAGAGAAATGAAAAGTAGATTGAAGAAGTGAAGGAGATTCAGGTGAATAGATGGACAGGAGCAGAAACAGAGGGATTGCAGGTAAACTCTCAAGGAAACAAGTAAAAGAACAAATAAATGTTGAAAAATATGGGAAATTCAGAGAGGGCACATTACACAACTAAATCTAACACAAAGTAAAACATTCCATGTCAAGTTCGTACTGGCACATCGTTACTCTAATACAAAACCCAACACGAAAATGCAACCCTAACATAAAAAATAAAAAAAAAACAAACACTAACCCTAACACAATACATGACATAAAACCTAAACCTAACCCTATAACCAAACCAAACTAACTCAAACAGTAAACTTAAACCTAACCCGAATCTAACCCGGAACCTACCATTGACATTAACCCTTTCACCAATTTTAAAAAAACACCTAAAATTAATCTTAACCTTAACCATAACCTTAACCCTAGCTGTAACCCTAACCCGAACCATAACCATAACCTTAACCCTAACCCTAACCCTAATCTTAAACTTAACCATAACCTTAACCCTAGCTCTAACCCTAACCCTAGCCTTAACCCTAACCCTAACCTTAACCCAGCGATAACCTTAACCCTAACCCAACCCTAACTTTAACCATAACCCTAACCCTAGCTCTAACACTAGCTCTAACCCTAGCTCTAACTCTAACCCTAACTCTAGCTATAACCCTAGCCCTAACACTAATCCTAGCTCTAACCCTAACCTTAGCCCTAACCCTAACCCGAGCTCTAACTTTAACCCTAACCCTAACCGCAATCCTAGCCCTAAACCTAACCCTAACCTTAACCTTAACCCTAGCTATAACCTTAACCCTAACCTTAACTATAACCCTAGGCCTAGCCCTAACCCTAGCGCTAGCCCTAACCCTAGCGCTAGCCCTAACCCTAACCCTCACCCTAGCCCTAACCCGAACCCTAGCTCTAACCCTAACCATAACGCTAACCCTTGCTCTAACACTAGCTCTAACCCTAGCTCTAACCATAACCCTAGCCCTAACACTAACCCTAGCTCTAGCCCTAACCCTAGCCCTAACCCTAATACTAACCCTATCCCTAGCTCTAACTTTAACCCTAACTCTACCCCTAACCCTAACACTAACCCTAGCTCTAACCCTAACCCTAAACGTAGCCCTAAACCTAGCTCTAACCCTAGCACTAACCCTAACCCTAATCCTAACCCTAAACTTAACCCTAGCCCTAACCATAGCTCTAACCCTAACCGTAGCTCTAACCCTAACCATAACCTTAGGGCTACCCCTAATCCTAACCTTAACCATAACACTAACCTAACCTTAACCTTAACCCTAGCCCTAACCCTAACCTTAATCCTAACTCTAACCCCAAACCTAACCATAAACTAAAACCCTAGCTTTATCCCTAACTTTAAAACCTAACCCTAAACATAACCCTAAACTTAACCTTAACCCCAGTCCTAACCCTACCCCTAAACCTAACCCTAGCCATAGCCCTAACCCTAACCCAAACACTATCCCTAACCCTAGCTTTAACCTTAATCTTAACCCTAGCCCTAACCCTAGCTCTAACCATAACCCTAACCCTAGCTCAAACATTAACCCTAACCCTAGCTCTAACCCTGACCCTAGGCCTTTCCCTAACGCTAACCCTCACTCTAGCTCTAACCCTAACCCTAGCTCTAACCCTAACCCAAACCTAACCCTAGCTCAAACACTAACTCTAGCCCTAACTCTAACTCTAGCCCTAACCCTAACCGTAACCCTAGCTCTAACCCTAACCATAGTTCTAACCCTAACTCTAGCCTTAACCTAACCCTAGCTCTATCCCTAACCCTAACCCCAATCCTAGCCCTAACCCTAACCCTAACCCTACCCTAACCCTAGCTCTAACCCTAAACCTAAACCTAGCCCTAACCCTATCCATAACCCTAACACTAACAAAAGCTCTAACCATAGCCCACTTCTAGCCCTAACCCTAACATTAACTGGAACCCTAACCCTAACCTTAACCCTGGCTCTAACTCTAACCCTAACCCTAATCTTAACCTTAAACATAACCTTAATCTTAGCTCTAGCCCTAAACCTAACCCTAACACTAGCCCTAAACCAGAACCTAACCTGGCTCTAACCCTAGCTCTAACCCTAACCCTAATCCTAGCTCAAACCCTAAAACTAACCTGAACCCTAACCTTAACCCTAGCTCTAAACCTAACCCTAGCTCTAATCCTAACCCTAACCTTAACGCTAACCCTAGCTCTAACCCTAACACTAACCTAACCCTAATCTTATCATTAATCATAAGCTTAACCCTAGCTCCTACCCTTACCCTAACCCTTCCCTAGTTCTAACCCTAACCCAAACTCTAACCCAAACTCTAACCCTAACCTTAGCTCTAGTCCTAACCCTAAACATAACCTTAACCTTAATCCTAGCCCAAGCCATAACCCTAGCACTAACCATAACCCTAGCCCTAACCCTTACCCTAGCTCTAACCTTAACCCTAATCCTAGCTCTAACACTAGCCCTAGCCATAACCCTAACCCTAGGTCTAACCCTAAACCTAGCTCTAACACTAGCCCTAAACGTTTACTCCCTAGCCCTAGCCTTAACCCTTACCCTAACCCTAGCTCTAACCCTAACCATAGCTCTAACCCTACCCCTATCCCTAAATCTAGCTCTAACCCTACCCCTAGCTCTAACCCTAGTTCTAATCCTAACCCTTACAATAACCTTAACCCTAGCTTTAACCCTAACCCTACCACTAACCCTAACCCTAGCCCTAGCCCTAACCCTAGCACTAACCCTAACCTAACACTAGCACTAACCCTAACCCTAGTTCTAACGATAACCCTAGAACTAACCCTAACCCTAGCACTAAACCTAACCCTAGCAATTAGCCTAACCCTAACCATAGCCCTAACCCTAGATCTAACCCTAACACTAGCCCTAACTCTAACCCAAACCCTAACCCTAGCTCTAACACTAACCTTAACTCTAACCCTATCCCTAACCCTCACCTAGCTCTAACCCTATCCCTAACCCTCACCCTAGCTCTAACCTTAGCTCTAACCCAAACCATAGCCCTAACCATAGCACTAACCCTAGCTCTAACCCTACCCTAGCTCTAACCCTACCCTAGCTCTAACCCTAACCCTAGCTCTAACGTTAACCCTTCTCTAACACTAACCCTAGTTCTAACCCTAGCTCTAACCCTAGCCCTAACCATAACCCTAGCTCTAACCTAACATAAGCTTAACCCTAGCTCCTACCTTACCCTAACCCTACCCCTAGTTCTAACCCTAACCCAAACTCTAACCCAAACTCTAACCCTAACCTTAGCTCTAGTCCTAACCCTAAACATAACCTTAACCTTAATCCTAGCCCAAGCCATAACCCTAGCACTAACCATAACCCTAGCTTTAACCCTTACCCTAGCTCTAACCTTAACCCTAACCCTAGCTCTAATCCTAACCCTTACAATAACCTTAACCCTAGCTTTAACCCTAACCCTACCACTAACCCTAACCCTAGCCCTAACCCTAGCACTAACCCTAACACTAGCACTAACCCTAACCCAAGTTCTAACGATAACCCTAGAACTAACCCTAACCCTAGCACTAAACCTAACCCTAGCAATTAGCCTAACCCTAACCATAGCCCTAACCCTAGATCTAACCCTAACACTAGCTCTAACCCTAACCCTAACTCTAACCCAAACCCTAACCCTAGCTCTAACCCTAGCTCTAACACTAACCTTAGCTCTAACCCTATCCCTAACCCTCACCCTAGCTCTAAACCTATCCCTAACCCTCACCCTAGCTCTAACCCAAACCCTAGCCCTAACCCTAGCACTAACCCTAGCTCTAACCTACCCTAGCTCTAACCCTAACCCTAGCTCTAACGTTAACCCTTTCTCTAACACTAACCCTAGTTCTAACCTAGCTCTAACCCTAGCCCTAACCATAACCCTAGCTCTAACCCTAACATAAGCTCTAACCCTAGCTCTAACCCTAACCCTAGTTCTCACCCTAACCCTAGTTCCAACCCTAGCACTAACCCTAACCCTAGCTCTAACCCTAGCTCTAACACTAGCACTAACCCTAGCTATAACCATAGCATTAACCCTAACCCTAGCACTAACCCTATCCCTAGCACTAACCCTATCCCTAGCTCTAACCCTAACCCTAGCTCTAACCCTAACCCTAGCTCTAACCCTAGCTCTAACTCAAGCTCTACCCTAGAACTAACCCTGACCCTAGCCCTAACCCTAGCTCTAACCCTAGCACTAACCCTAACCTTAGCTCTTACCCTAACTCTTGCTCTAACCCTAACCCTATCTCTAACCCGAACCCTAGCTCTAACCCTAACCCTAGCAATAAACCCTAACCCTAGCTCTAACTCTAACCCTAGCACTAACGTTAACCCTAGCTATAACCCTAACCCTAGCTCTGAGCTTAACTCTAGCTCTAACCATAACCCTAGATCTAACTCTAACCCTAGCTCTAACCCTAACCCTTTTCTCTAACACTAACCCTAGCTCTAACCCTAGCCCTAACCATAACCCTAGCTCTAACCCTATCATAAGCTCTAACCCTTACCCTAGCTCTAACCCTAACCCTAGTTCTCACCCTAACCATAGCTCTAAATTATCCCTAGCTCTAACCCTAGCACTAACCCTAATCCTAGCTCTAACCCTAGCACTAATCCTAACCCTAGCTCTAACCCTAACCCTAACCATAGTTCTAACCCTAACTCTAGCCTTAACCCTAACCCTAGCTCTATCCCTAACCCTAACCCCAACCCTAGCCCTAACCCTAACCCTACCCTAACCCTAGCCCTAACCCTAAACCTAAACCTAGCCCTAACCCTAACCCTATCCATAACCCTAACACTAACCAAAGCTCTAACCATAGCCCACTTCTAGCCCTAACCCTAACATTAACTCGAACCCTAACCCTAACCTTAACCCTGGCCCTAACCCTAATCTTAACCTTAAACATAACCTTAATCCTAGCTCTAGCCCTAAACCTAATCCTAACCCTAGCACTAGCCCTAAACCATAACCTTAACCCTGGCCCTAACCCTAGCTCTAACCCTAACCCTAATCCTAGCTCAAACCCTAAAACTAACCTTAACCCTAGCTCTAAACCTAACCCTAAGCCTAGCTCTAATCCTAACCCTAACCTTAACGCTAACCCTAGCTCTAACCCTAACACTAACCCTAACCCTAAACTTAACATTAATCATAAGCTTAACCCTAGCTCCTACCCTTACCCTAACCCTACCCCTAGTTCTAACCCTAACCAAAACTCTAACCCAAACTCTAACCCTAACCTTAGCTCTAGTCCTAACCCTAAACATAACCTTAACCTTAATCCTAGCCCAAGCCATAACCCTAGCACTAACCATAACCCTAGCCCTAACCCTTACCCTAGCTCTAACCTTAACCCTAATCCTAGCTCTAACACTAGCCCTAGCCATAACCCTAACCCTAGGTCTAACCCTAAACCTAGCTCTAACACTAGCCCTAAACGTTACTCTCTAGCCCTAGCCTTAACCCTTACCCTAACCCTAGCTCTAACCCTAACCCTAACCATAGCTCTAACCCTAACCCTACCCCTATCCCTAAATCTAGCTCTAACCCTACCCCTAGCTCTAACCCTAGCTCTAATCCTAACCCTTACAATAACCTTAACCCTAGCTTTAACCCTAACCCTACCACTAATCCTAACCCTAGCCCTAACCCTAGCACTAACCCTAACCCTAACCCTAGCACTAACCCTAACACTAGCATTAACCCTAACCCTAGTTCTAACGATAACCCTAGAACTAACCCTAACCCTAGCACTAAACCTAACCCTAGCAATTAGCCTAACCCTAACCATAGCCCTAACCCTAGATCTAACCCTAACACTAGCTCTAGCCCTAACAATAACTCTAACCCAAACCCTAACCCTAGCTCTAACCCTAGCTCTAACACTAACCTTAGCTCTAACCCTATCCCTAACCCTCACCCTAGCTCTAACCCTATCCCTAACCCTCACCCTAGCTCTAACCCAAACCCTAGCCCTAACCCTAGCACTAACCCTAGCTCTAACCCTACCCTAGCTCTAACCCTAACCCTAGCTCTAACGTTAACCCTTTCTCTAACACTAACCCTAGTTCTAACCCTAGCTCTAACCCTAGCCCTAACCATAACCCTAGCTCTAACCCTAACATAAGCTCTAACCCTAGCTCTAACCCTAACCCTAGTTCTCACCCTAACCCTAGCTCCAACCCTAGCACTAACCCTAACCCTAGCTCTAACACTAGCACTAATCCTAACCCTAGCTATAACTATAGCATTAACCCTAACCCTAGCACTAACCCTATCCCTAGCACTAACCCTATCCCTAGCATTAACCCTAACCCTAGCTCTAACCCTAACCCTAGCTCTAACTCTAGCTCTACCCTAGAACTAACCCTGACCCTAACTCTAATCCTAACCCTAGCACTAACCCTAACCTTAGCTCTTACCCTAACTCTTGCTCTAACCCTAACCCTATCTCTAACCCGAACCCTAGCTCTAACCCTAACCCTAGCAATAAACCCTAACCCTAGCTCTAACTCTAACCCTAGCACTAACGTTAACCCTAGCTATAACCCTAACCCTAGCTCTAAGCTTAACTCTAGCTCTAACCATAACCCTAGATCTAACTCTAACCCTAGCTCTAACCCTAACCCTTTTCTCTAACACTAACCCTAGCCCTAACCATAACCCTAGCTCTAACCCTATCATAAGCTCTAACGCTTACCCTAGCTCTAACCCTAACCCTAGTTCTCACCCTAACCATAGCTCTAAATTATCCCTAGCTCTAACCCTAGCACTAACCCTAACCCTAGCTCTAACCCTAGCTCTAACCCTAGCACTAATCCTAACCCTAGCACTAACCCTATCCCTAGCACTAACCTTAACCCTAGCTCTAACCCTAGCTCTAACCCTAACCCTAGCTCTAACCCTAGCTCTAACCCTAGCACTAACTCTAACCCTAGCTCTAACCCTAAATCTAGCTCTAACCCTAGCTGTAACCCTAACCCTAGCTTTAATACTAAACCTACCACTAACCCTAGCTCTATCCCTAACCCTAGCTCTAACCCTAACCCTAGCTCTAACCCTAAACCTAGCTCTAACACTAACCCTAGCTCTAACCCTAACCCTAGCTCTAACTCTAGCACTAACCCTAACCCAGCTCTAACCCTAGCTCTAACCCTAACCCTGGCTCTAACCCTAACCCTTGCTCTAACCCTAGCACTAACCCTAACCTTAGCTCTTACCCTAATTCTAGCTCTAACCCTAACCCTATCTCTAACCCAAACCCTATCTATAACCCTAGCTCTAACCCTAAACCTAGCAATAAACCAAACCCTAGCTCTAACCCTAGCTCTAACTCTAACCTAGCTCTAAGCCTAACCCTAGCTCTAACATTAACCCTAGCTCTAACCCTAACCCTAGCACTAACCCTAATCATAGCTCTAACCCTAACACTTACCCTAAAACTAACCCTAGCTCTAACCCTAACCCTAGCCCTAACCGTAACACTAGCTCTAACTTTAACCCTAGCTGTAACCCTATCCCTAAACCTAGCTCTAACCCTAGCCCGAACCCTAACCCTAGCACTAACCCTTTCCCTAACTCTAAACTTAAACCAAGCTCCAACCCTAACCCTACCCTTAACCCTAGCCCTATACCATAAACTTAACCCTAGCTCTAACTCTAACCTTTACCCTAACCCCGGCTCAAACGGTAACCCTAACCTTAACCTAGCTCTAACCATAACCCTAACCCTAGCTCTAACCCTAACATTAGCTCTAACCCTAGCTCTAACCATAACCCTAGCTCTAACTCTACCCTAGCTCTAACCCTAACCTTAACCCTAACCCTAGCTCTAACCCTAACATTAGCTCTAACCCTAGCTCTAACCATAACCCTAGCCTTAACCCTAGCTCTAACCATAACCCTAGCTCTAACCCTAAGCCTAACCCTAACCCTAGCTCTAAACCTAACCCTAGCTCTAACCCTAGCACTAAACCTAACCCTAGCTCTATCCCTAGCTCTAACCCTAGCGCTAACACTAACCCTAGCTCTAACTATAGCATTAACCCTAACCCTAGCTCTAACCCTAGCACTAACTTTACCCCTAGCACACAGCCTAACCCTAGCTCTAACCCTAGCTCTAACTCTAACCATAGCACTAACCCTAACCCTAGCTCTAACCTTAGCATTAACCCTAACCCTAGCTCTAACCCTAGCACTAACCCTAAACCTAGCCCTAACCCTAACACTAACCTTAACCCTAGCTCTAACCCTAACTCTAACCCTAATCTTAACCTTAACCATATCCCTAGCTCTAACCCTAGCTCTAACCATAACCCTAGCTCTAACCATAACATAAGCTCTAACCCTAATCCTAGCTCTAACCCTAACCCTAGCTCTCATCCTAACCATAGCTCTAACCCTAAACCTAGCTCTAACCCTAGCACTAACCCTAACTCTAGCTCTATCCCTAGCACTAACACTAACCCTAGCTATAACCCTAGCATTAACCCTAACACTAGCATTAACCCTAACCCTAGTTGTAACTCTAGCACTAACCTTATCCCTAGCACTAACCCTAGCTCTATCCCTAGCTCTAACCCTAGCTCTAACCCTAACCCTAGCTCTAACCCTATCCCTAGCTCTAACCCTAACCCTAACCCTAGCAGTAACCCTAACCCTAGCAGTAACCCTAGCTCTAACCCTAACCCTAGCTCTAACCCTAACCCTAGCAGTAACTCTAACCCTAGCTCTAACCCTAACCCTAGCTCTAACTCTAGCACTAACCCTAACCCTAGCTTTAATACTAAACCTTCCACTAACCCTAGCTCTATCCCTAACCCTAACTCTAAACCTAACCCTACCTCTAACCCTAAACCTAGCTCTAACCCTAAACCTAGCTCTAACACTAACCCTAGCTCTAACCCCAACCCTAGCTCTAACTCTAACCCTAGCTGTACCCTAGCTCTAACCCTAACCCTAGCTCTAACCCTAACCCTTTCTCTAACCCTAGCACTAACCCTAGCTCTAACCCTAACCCTAGCTCTAACCCTAAACCTAACCTTAACACTAACCCTAACCTTAGACTTAGCCCTAAACCATAACCGCAACCCTAGCTCTAACCCTAACCCTAGTTCAAACCCTAACAAAACACTAGCTCAAACCCTAACCCTAACCCTAACCTGAACCCTAGCTCTAACACTAACCCTCACCCTAGGTCTAAACCTAACCGTAACCCAAACTATAGCTCTAACCCTAACACTAACCCTAACCCTAATCTTAACCTTAACCCTAACTCTAACCCTAGCTCTAGCCCTAACCCTAGGCATAGCCTTAATCCTAAACCTAGCTCTAACCCTAACCCTACCACTAGCCATAGCTCTAACCCCAGCCCTAAACCTAACCCTAACCCTAACCCTAGCCCTTACCCTAACCCTAGCTTTTACCCTAACCCTAATTCTAACTCTAACCCTAGCTCTAACCATAACCCTTTCTCTAACCTAACCCTAGCTCTAACCCTAGCTGTAACCATAACCCTAGCTCTCACCCTAACCATAGCTCTAACCCTAAACTAGCTCTAACCCTAGCACTAACCCTAACCCTAGATCTAATCATAGCTCTAACCCTAGCACTAACCCTAACCCTAGCTATAACCCTAGCATTAACCCTAACCCTAGCACTAACCCTATCCCTAGCACTAACCCTATCCCTAGCACTAACCCTATCCCTAGCACTAACCCTAACCATAGCTCATTCCCTAGCTCTAACTCTAACCCTAGCTCTATCCCTAACCCTAGCTCTAACCCTAGCGCTAACCCTAACCCTAGCACTAACTCTAAATCTAGCTCTACCCTAGCACTAACCCTAGCTCTAAACCCTAACCATAGGTCTACCCCTAGCACTAACCCTAATCTTAGCTCTTACCCTAACCCCTAGCTCTATCCCTAAACCTAGCTCTATACCTAACCCTACCTCTAACCTAAACCTAGCTCTAATCTTAACCCTAGCTCTAACCCTAACCGTAGCTCTAACCCTAGCACTAACCCTATCCTAGCTCTAACCCTAACCCTTACCCTAAAACTAACCCTAGCTCTAACCCTAGCCCTAACCCTAACCATAACCCTAGCTCTAACCCTAGCTCTAACCCTAACCCTAGCACAAACCCTAACCCTAGCTCTATCCCTAACCCTTACCCTAAACCTAAAGCCAGCTCTAACCCTAACCTTAGCCATAACCCTAACCCTAGCTCTAACCCTATCCCTAAACCTATCTCTAACACTAACCCTAGTTCGAACCCTAACCCTTACCCTATCCCTAAGCCTAACCTTAAACCAAGCTCTAACCCTAGCCCTAAACCATAACCTTAACCCTAGCTCTAACCCTAACCCTAACACTAGCTCTAACTCTAACCCTTAACCTAACCCTAGCTCAAACCCTAACCTTAACCTTAACCCTAGCTCTAACCATAACCCTAACCCTAGCTCTAAACCTAACCTAACCTAACCCTAACCCTAGCTCTAACCCTAACCCTAACACTAACCCTAACCATAATACTAACCCTAATCTTAACCATAACCTTAACCCTAGCTCTAACCCTAGATCGAACCCTAGATCGAACCATAACCACAACCCTAACCATAGCTCTAGCCCTAGCCCTAATCCTAAAACTAGCTCTAACGCTAAACCATAACACTAGCTCTAACCCTAACCCTAGCTCTAACCATAACCGTAGCTTTAACCCTAACCCTAGCTCTAACCCTAACCCTAGCTCTAATCCTAACCCTAGCTCTCACCCTAACCCTAGTTCTAACCCTAACCCTAGCTCTAACCCTAGCACTAAACCTAACCCTAGCTTTAACCCTAGCTCTAACCCTAGCTCTAACCCTAGCACTAACCCTAACCCTAGCTCTGACCTTAGCATTAACCCTAACCCTAGCTCTAACCATAGCACTAACCCTACCCCTAGCACTAAGCCTAACCCTAACCCAAGCTCTAACCCTAGCATGAGCCCTAACCCTAGCACTATCCCTAACCCTAACCTTTACCATAACACTAACCTTAACCCTAGCTCTAACCCTAACCATAACCCTAATTTTAACCTTAAACATAACCTTAGCCCTAGCTCTAATCCTAACCTTAAAACTAACCCTAACCCTAGACTTAGCCCTAACCATAACCTTAACCCTTGCTCTAACCCTAACCCTAGTTCTAACCCTAACCCTAACCTGAACCCTAGCTCTAACCCTAACACTAACCCTCACCCTAGATCTAACCCTAACCTTAACCCTAACTATAGCTCTAACCCTAACACTTACCCTAATCTTAACCTTAACCATAGCTCTAACCCTAACCCTAACCTTAACCCTTGCTCTAACCCTATTTCTAACCTTAACCCTAACCCTAGCTCTAACCCTAACACTAACCCTAACTCTAACCCTAGCCCTAACCCTAATCCTAACCCTAGGCCTAGCCTTAATCCTAAACCTAGCTCTAACCCTAACCCTACCACTAGCCCTAGCTCTAACCCCAGCACTAAACCTAACCCTAGCTCTAACCCTAACCCTAGCCCTAGCCCTTAACCTAACCCTAGCTTTTACCCTAACCCTAGTTCTAACTCTAACCCTAGCTCTAACCATAACCATTTCTCTAACCTAACCTAGCTCTAACCATAACCCTAGCTCTAACCCTTACAAAAGCCCTAACCCTATCTCTAACCCTAACCCTAACTCTCACTATAACCATAGCTCTAACCCTAAACCTAGCTCTAACCCTAGCACTAACCCTAACCCTAGATCTAATCCTAGCTCTAACCCTAGCACTAACCCTAACCCTAGCTCTAACCCTAACTCTAAACCTAACCCTACCTCTAACCCTAAACCTAGCTCTACCCTAAACCTAGCTCTAACACTAACCCTAGCTCTAACCCCAACCCTAGCTCTAACTCTAACCCTAGCTGTACCCTAGCTCTAACCCTAACCCTAGCTCTAACCCTAACCCTTTCTCTAACCCTAGCACTAACCCTAGCTCTAACCCTAACCCTAGCTCTAACCCTAAACCTACCTTAACACTAACCCTAACCTTAGACTTAGCCCTAAACCATAACCGCAACCCTAGCTCTAACCCTAACCCTAGTTCAAACCCTAACAAAACACTAGCTCAAACCCTAACCCTAACCCTAACCTGAACCCTAGCTCTAACACTAACCCTCACCCTAGGTCTAAACCTAACCGTAACCCAAACTATAGCTCTAACCCTAACACTAACCCTAACCCTAATCTTAACCTTAACCCTAACTCTAACCCTAGCTCTAGCCCTAACCCTAGGCATAGCCTTAATCCTAAACCTAGCTCTAACCCTAACCCTACCACTAGCCATAGCTCTAACCCCAGCCCTAAACCTAACCCTAACCCTAACCCTAGCCCTTACCCTAACCCTAGCTTTTACCCTAACCCTAATTCTAACTCTAACCCTAGCTCTAACCATAACCCTTTCTCTAACCTAACCCTAGCTCTAACCCTAGCTGTAACCATAACCCTAGCTCTCACCCTAACCATAGCTCTAACCCTAAACCTAGCTCTAACCCTAGCACTAACCCTAACCCTAGATCTAATCATAGCTCTAACCCTAGCACTAACCCTAACCCTAGCTATAACCCTAGCATTAACCCTAACCCTAGCACTAACCCTATCCCTAGCACTAACCCTATCCCTAGCACTAACCCTATCCCTAGCACTAACCCTAACCATAGCTCATTCCCTAGCTCTAACTCTAACCCTAGCTCTATCCCTAACCCTAGCTCTAACCTAGCGCTAACCCTAACCCTAGCACTAACTCTAAATCTAGCTCTACCCTAGCACTAACCCTAGCTCTAACCCTAACCATAGGTCTACCCCTAGCACTAACCCTAATCTTAGCTCTTACCCTAACCCTAGCTCTATCCCTAAACCTAGCTCTATACCTAACCCTACCTCTAACCCTAAACCTAGCTCTAACCTTAACCCTAGCTCTAACCCTAACCGTAGCTCTAACCCTAGCACTAACCCTATCCTAGCTCTAACCCTAACCCTTACCCTAAAACTAACCCTAGCTCTAACCCTAGCCCTAACCCTAACCATAACCCTAGCTCTAACCCTAGCTCTAACCCTAACCCTAGCACAAACCCTAACCCTAGCTCTATCCCTAACCCTTACCCTAAACCTAAAGCCAGCTCTAACCCTAACCTTAGCCATAACCCTAACCCTAGCTCTAACCCTATCCCTAAACCTATCTCTAACACTAACCCTAGTTCGAACCCTAACCCTTACCCTATCCCTAAGCCTAACCTTAAACCAAGCTCTAACCCTAGCCCTAAACCATAACCTTAACCCTAGCTCTAACCCTAACCCTAACACTAGCTCTAACTCTAACCCTTAACCTAACCCTAGCTCAAACCCTAACCTTAACTTAACCCTAGCTCTAACCATAACCCTAACCCTAGCTCTAAACCTAACCCTAACCTTAACCCTAACCCTAGCTCTAACCCTAACCCTAACACTAACCCTAACCATAATACTAACCCTAATCTTAACCATAACCTTAACCCTAGCTCTAACCCTAGATCGAACCCTAGATCGAACCCTAACCACAACCCTAACCATAGCTCTAGCCCTAGCCCTAATCCTAAAACTAGCTCTAACGCTAAACCATAACACTAGCTCTAACCCTAACCCTAGCTCTAACCATAACCGTAGCTTTAACCCTAACCCTAGCTCTAACCCTAACCCTAGCTCTAATCCTAACCCTAGCTCTCACCCTAACCCTAGTTCTAACCCTAACCCTAGCTCTAACCCTAGCACTAAACCTAACCCTAGCTTTAACCTAGCTCTAACCCTAGCTCTAACCCTAGCACTAACCCTAACCCTAGCTCTGACCTTAGCATTAACCCTAACCCTAGCTCTAACCATAGCACTAACCCTACCCCTAGCACTAAGCCTAACCCTAACCCAAGCTCTAACCCTAGCATGAGCCCTAACCCTAGCACTATCCCTAACCCTAACCTTTACCATAACACTAACCTTAACCCTAGCTCTAACCCTAACCATAACCCTAATTTTAACCTTAAACATAACCTTAGCCCTAGCTCTAATCCTAACCTTAAAACTAACCCTAACCCTAGACTTAGCCCTAAACCATAACCTTAACCCTTGCTCTAACCCTAACCCTAGTTCTAACCCTAACCCTAACCTGAACCCTAGCTCTAACCCTAACACTAACCCTCACCCTAGATCTAACCCTAACCTTAACCCTAACTATAGCTCTAACCCTAACACTTACCCTAATCTTAACCTTAACCATAGCTCTAACCCTAACCCTAACCTTAACCCTTGCTCTAACCCTATTTCTAACCTTAACCCTAACCCTAGCTCTAACCCTAACACTAACCCTAACTCTAACCCTAGCCCTAACCCTAATCCTAACCCTAGCCTAGCCTTAATCCTAACCTAGCTCTAACCCTAACCCTACCACTAGCCCTAGCTCTAACCCCAGCACTAAACCTAACCCTAGCTCTAACCCTAACCCTAGCCCTAGCCCTTAACCTAACCCTAGCTTTTACCCTAACCCTAGTTTCTAACTCTAACCCTAGCTCTAACCATAACCATTTCTCTAACCTAACCCTAGCTCTAACCATAACCCTAGCTCTAACCCTTACAAAAGCCCTAACCCTATCTCTAACCCTAACCCTAACTCTCACTATAACCATAGCTCTAACCCTAAACCTAGCTCTAACCCTAGCACTAACCCTAACCCTAGATCTAATCCTAGCTCTAACCCTAGCACTAACCCTAACCCTAGCTCTAACCCTAGCACTAACCTAACCCTAGCTCTATCCCTAGCTCTAACTCTTACCCTAGCTCTATCCCTAACACTAGCTCTAACCCTAACCCTAGATCTAACCCTAACCCTAGCTCTAACCCTAGCTGTAACCCTAACCCTAGCACTAACCCTAACCCTATCTCTAACCCTAACCCTAGGTCTACCACTAGCACTAACCCTAACCTTAGCTCTTACACTAACCCTAGCTCTATCCCTAAACCTAGCTCTATACCTAACCCTAGCTCTAACCCTAAACCTAGCTCTAAACCTCACCCTAGCTCTAACCCTAACCGTAGCTCTAACCCTAACCCTAGCACTAACCCTAATCGTAGTTCTAACCCTAACCCTAGCTCTAACCCTAACCCTAGCACAAACCCTAGCCCTAGCTCTATCCCTAACCCTTACCCTAAACCTAAAGCCAGCTCTAACCCTAACCTTAGCCCTAACCCTAACCCTAACCCTAGCTCTAACCCTATCCCTAAACCTAGCTCTAACACTAAACCTAGTTCGAACCCTAACCCTTACCCTATCCCTAAGCCTAACCTTAAAACAAGCTCCAACCCTAACCCTAGCCCTAGCCCTAAACCATAACCTTAATCCTATCTCTAACCCTAACCCTAGCTCTAACTCTAACCCTAGCTCAAACCCTAACCTTAACCTTAACCCTAGCTCTAAACATAACCCTAACCCTAGCTCTAAACATAACCCTAACCTTAACCCTAACCTTAGCTCTAACCCTAACACTAACCCTAACCATAATACTAACACTAATCTTAACCATAACCTTAACCCTAACCCTAACCATAGCTCTAACCCTAGCTCTAACCCTAACCATAACCCTAACCATAGCTCTAGCCCTAATCCTAGCCCAAGATCTAATCCAAACCCTAGCTCTAACGCTAAACCTATCACTAGCTCTAACCCTAACCCTAGCTCTAACCCTAGCTCTAACCATAACCCTAGCTCTAACCCTAAACCTAGCTCTAACCCTAACCCTAGTTCTAATCCTAACCCTAGCTCTCACCCTAACCCTAGCTCTAACCCTAACGCTAGCTCTAACCCAAGCACTAAACCTAACCCTAGCTCTAACCTTAGCATTAACCCTAATCCTAGCTCTAACCCTAGCACTAACCCGACCCCTAGCACTAAGCCTAACCCTAGCTCTAACCCTAAACTAGCACTAACCCTAATCCTAGCCCTCACCTAACCTTAACCCTAACCTTAACCTTAACCCTAGCTCTAACCCTATCCCTAATCTTAACCTTAACCATAACCTTAACCCTACCTCTAACCCTAAACCTAACCTTAACCCTAATCCTAGCCCTAGCCATAAACCATAACCTTAACCCTAGCTCTAATCCTAACCCTAGCTCTAACCCTAACCCAAACCCTAGCTCAAACCCTAACCCTAACCTGAACCCTAGCTCTAACACTAACCCTCACCCTAGGTCTAAACCTAACCCTAACCTTAACCCTAACTCTAGCTCTAACCCTAATACTAACCCTAACCCTAATCTTAACCTTAACCATAGCTCTAAACATAACCCTAACGTTAACCCTTGCTCTAACCCTATTTCTAACCTTAACCCTAACCCTAACCCTAGCTCTAACCCTAACCCTAACTATAGCACTAGCCCTAGCCCTAACCCTAACTCTAGCTCTAACCCTAACCCTAGCTCTAAACCTAACCCTATCCCTAGCCCTATCCCTAACCCCAGCCCTAGCCCTTACCTTAACCCTAGCTCTAACCCTAACTCTAGCTCTAACTCTAAACCTAGCTCTAACCCTAACCCTTTCTCTGACACTAACCCTATCTCCCACCCTAGCTCTAACCCTAGCTCTACCATAACCCTAGCTCTATCCCTAACATAGCTCTAACCCTAACCCTAGCTCTAACCCTAACCATAGCTCTCACCCTAACCATAGCTATAACCCTAAACCTAGCTCTAACCTTAGCACTAACCCTAACCCTTTCTCTAACAATAATCATAGCTCTAACCCTAGCTCTAACCATAACCCTAGCTCTAACCCTAACATAAGCTCTAACCCTAACCCTAGCTCTAACCATAACCCTAGTTCTCACCCTAACCATAGCTCTAACACTATCCCTAGCTCTAACCCTAGCACTAACCCTAACCCTAGCTCTAACCATAGCACTAATCCTAACCCTAGCATTAACCCTAACCCTAGCTCTAACCCTAGCACTAACACTATCCCTAGTAATAACCCTATCCATAGCACTAACCTTAACCCTAGCTCTAACCCTAGCTCTAACCCTAACACTAGCTCTAACCCTAGCACTAACCCTAAACCTAGCTTTAATACTAAACCTACCACTTACCCTAGCTCTATCCCTATCCCTAGCTCTAACCCTAACCCTAGTTCTAACCCTAACCCTAGCTCTAACCCTAACCCTAGCTCTAACACTAATCCTAGCTCTAACCCTAACCCTAGCTCTAACCCTAGCACTAACCCTAACCCTAGCACTAACCCTAACCCTAGCTCTAACCCTAGCTCTAACTCTAACCCTATCTCTACCCTAGAACTAATCCTAACCTTAGCTCTTACCCTAACTCTAGCTCTAACCCTAAACCTATCTCTACCCCGAACCTAGCTATAACCCTAACCCTAGTTCTAACACTAACCCTAGCAATAAACCCTAACCCTAGCTCTAACCCTAACCTTAACCCTAACCCTAATCTTAACCTTAATCATAACCTTAACCCTAGCTCTACCCTAACCCTAGCTGCTACCCTAGTTCTAACATTAATCCTATCCTATCTCTAACCCTAACCATAACCCTAACAATAGCTCTAGCCCTAGCCCTAACCATAACCATAACCCTAACCCTAGCCCTAGCCCAATCCCTAAAACTAACAATAGCTGTAACGCTAAACCTAACCCTAGTTCTAACCCTAACCCTAGCTCTAATCCTAACCCTAGCTCTCACCCTAACCCTAGCTCTAAATCTAACCCTAGCTCTAACCCTAGCACTAAACTTAACCCTAGCTCTAACCCTAGCTCTATCCCTAGCACTATCCCTAACCCTAGCTCTAACCTTAGCATTAACCCTCACCCTAGCTCTAACCCTAGCACTAACCCTACCCCTGGCACTAAGCCTAATCCTAGCTATAAACCTAGCTCTAACACTAATCCTAGCTCTAACCCTAAACCTAGCTCTAACCCTAGCACTAACCCTAACCCTAGCATTAACCCCAACCCTAGCTCTAACTCTAGCACTAACCCTAACCCTAGCCCTAACCTAAACCCTAACACTAACATTAACCATAGCTATAACCTAACACTAACCCTAACTCTTACCATAGCTCTAGCCCTAACCCCAGGCCTAGGCCTAGCCCTAATCCTAAACCTAGCTCTAATCCTAACCCTAGCTCTAATCCTAACCCTAGCACTAGCCCTAGCTCTAACCCTAGCCCTAACCCTAACCCTAGCTGTAAACCTAACCCTAGCTGTAACCCTAGTTCTAACCCTAACCCTAGCTCTAAACCTAACCCTAACCCTAGCCCTAACCCTAACCCTAGCTCTAACCCTATCCCTAGCTCTAACCCTAACCCTTTCTCTAACACTAACCCTAGCTTTAACCCTAGATCTAACCATAAACCTAGCTCTAACCATAACATAAGCTATAACCCTAACCCTAGCTCTAACCCTAACCCTAGCTCTCACCCTAACCATAGCTCTAATCTTAAACCTAGCTCTAACCCTAGCACTAACCTTAGCCCTTGCTCTAACACTAGCTCTATCCCTAGCACTAACCCTAACCCTAGCTATAACCCTAACCTTAACGCTAACCCTAGCACTACCCTATCCTAGCACTAACCCTAAACCCTAGCTCTATCCCTAGCTCTAACCCTAACCCTAGCTCTAACCTTAACCCTAGTTCTAACCCTAACCCTTGCTCTAACCCTAGCATTAACCCTAGCTCTAACCCTAACCCTAGTTCTGACCCTAGCAATAACCCTAACCCGAGCTTTAATACAAACCTACCACTAACCTTAGCTCTATTCCTAACCCTAGCTCTAACCCTAACCCTAGCTCTAACCCTAACCCTAGCTCTAACCCTAACCCTAGCTCTAACCTTAACCCTAGCTACAACCCTAACTCTAGCTCTAACTCTAACGCTAACACTAACCCTAACCCTAATCTTACCTTAACCATAGCTCTAACCCTAACCTCAACCCTAACCCTAACTCTAACCCTAGCTCTAACCGTAACCCTCGCTCTAACCTTAACCCTAGCTACAACCCTACCTCTAGCTCTAACCCTAACCCTAACTCTATCTCTAACCCGAACCCTAGCTATAACCCTAACATTAGCTATAACACTAACCCTAGCTCTAACTCTAACCCTAGCTCTAACCCTAACACTAGCACTAACCGTAACCCTAGCTCTACCCCTAACCCTAGCTCTAACCCTAACCCTAGCTCTAAGCCTAACCCTAGCTCTAACCCTAACCCTAGCTCTAACCCTAACCCTAGCTCTAACCCTAGCACTAACCTAACCCTAGCATTAACACTAACCCTAGCTCTAACACTAGCACTAACCGTAACCCTAGCCCTAACCCTATCCCTAACATTAACCTTAACCCTAACCTTAACCCTAACCATAACCCAATCCCTAATCTTAACCTTAACCATATTCTTAACCCTAGCTGTAACCTTAACCCTAACCTTAACCCTAACCCTAACCCTAGCCCTAAACCATAATCTTACCCTAGCTCTAACCCTAACACTAACCCTCACCCTAGGTCTAACCCTAACCTTAACCCTAACTCTAGCTCTAGCTCTAACTCTAACGCTAACACTAACCCTAACCCTAATCTTAACCTTAACCATAGCTCTAACCCTAACCTCAACCCTTGCTCTAATCCTAATTCTAACCTTAACCCTAACACTAGCTCTAACCCTAACCCTTACCCTAACCCTAACTCTAACCCTAGCTCTAGCCCTAACCCTAGGCCTAGCCCAAATCCTAAACCTAGCTATAACCCTAACCCTAGCACAAGCCCTAGCACAAGCCCTAGCTCTAACCATAGCCCTAGCCCTAACCCTAACAATAACCCTAGCTCTAACCCTAACCCTAGATCTAAACCTAACCCTAACCCCAGCCCTAGCCCTTACCCTAACCCTAGCTCTAACCCTAGCTCTAACTCTAAAACTAGCTCTAACCCTAACCCTTTCTCTGACACTAACCCTAGTTCTAACCCTAGCTCTAACCCTAACATAAGCTCTAACCATAACTCTAGCACTAACCCTAACCCTAGCTCTCACCCTAACCATAGCTCTAACCCTAAACCTAGCTTTTACCCTAGCACTAACCCTATCCCTTTCTCTAACACTAACCATAGCTCTAACCCTGGCCCTAACCATAACCCTAGCTCTAACCATAACATAATCTCTAACCCAAATCCTAGCTCTAAACCTAACCATAGTTCTCACCCTAAACATAGCTCTAACCCTATCCCTAGCTCTAACCCTAGCAATAACCCTAGCTCTAACCCTAGCATTAATCCTAACCCTAGCTTTAACCCTAGCATTAACCCTAACCCTAGCTCTAACCCTAGCACTAACCCTATCCCTAGCACTAACCGTATCCATAGCACTAACCTTAACCCTAGCTCTAACCCTAGCTCTAACCCTAACACTAGCTCTAACCCTAACCCTAGCTCTAACCCTAACCCTAGCTCTAACCCTAGCACTAACCCTAACCCTAGCTCTAACACTAACCCTAGCACTAACCCTAACCCTAGCTTTAATACTAAACCTACAACTTACCCTAGCTCTATCCCTAACCCTAGCTCTAACCCTAAACCTAGCTCTAACCCTAACCCTAGCTCTAACCCTAGCTCTAACACTAACCCTAGCTCTAACCCTAACCCTAGCTCTAACCCTAGCACTAACCCTATCCCTACCTCTAACCCTAACCCTAGCTCTAACCCTAGCTCTAACTCTAACCCTAGCTCTACCCTAGAACTTAACCCTAACCATAGCTCTAACCCTAGCTCTAACCCCAACCCTAGCTCTAACTCTAGCAATAACTCTAACCTTAGCTCTTACCCTAACTCTAGTTCTAACCCTAAACCTATCTCTAACCCGAACCCTAGCTATAACCCTAACCCTAGCTCTAACCCTAACCATAGCTCTAACCCTAAGCTTAACCCTAACACTAATCTTAACCTTAACAATATCCTTAACCCTAGCTCTAACCCTAACCCTAGCTGCTACCCTAGTTCTAACCCTAATCCTAACCCTAGCTCTAACCCTAACCATAACCCTAACCATAGCCCTAGCCCTAACGCTAACCATAACCTTAACCCTAGCCCAAGCCCTAATCCTAACAATATCTCTAGCGCTAAACCTAACCCTATCCCTAACACTAGCTCTAACCCTAACCCTAGCTCTAACCCTAACCCTAGCTTTAACCCTAGCTCTAACCCTAGCTCTAACCCTAACCCTAGCTCTAACCCTAACCCTTTCTCTAACCCTAACCCTAGTTCTAACCCTAACCCTAGCTCTAACCCTAGCTCTAACAATAACCCTAGCTCTAACCCTAACCCTAGCTCTCACCCTAACCCTAGCTCTCACCCTAACCCTAGCTCTAACCCTAACCCTAGCTCTAACCCTAGCACTAAACCTAACCCTAGATCTAACCCTAGCTCTAACCCTAGCACTATCCCTAACTCTAGCTCTAACCTTAGCATTAACCCTAACCCTAGCACTAACCCTACCCCTGGCACTAAGCCTAATCCTAGCCCTAACCCTAACTCTAATCCTAACCCTAGCTCTAACCCTAACTCTAGCTCTAACCCTAGCATTAACCCTAACCCTAGCATTAACCCTAACCTTAACCCTAACACTAACCTTAACCCTAGCTCTAACCCTAACACTAACTGTGACTCTAACCCTAGCTCTAGCCATAACCCTAACCCTAGGCCTAGCCCTAATCCTAAACCTAGCTTTAACCCTAATCCTAACCCTAACCCTAACACTAGCCCTAGCCCTAGCTCTAACCCTAGCTCTAACCCTAACCCTAGCTCTAAACCTAACCCTAACCCTATCCACAACCCTAACCCTAGCTCTAACCCTAGATCTAACCATAACCCTAGCTCTAACCCTAACCCTAGCTCTAACCCTAACCCTAGCTCTAACCCTAACCCTAGCTCTAACCCTAACCCTAGCTCTCACTCTAACCATAGCTCTAACCCTAAACCTAGCTCTAACCCTAGCACTAACCTTAACCCTAGCTCTAACCCTAACTCTATCCCTAGCACTAACAATAACCTTAGCTATAACCCTAACATTAACCCTAATGCTAGCTCTAACCCTAGCACTAACCTTATCCCTAGCACTAACCCTATCCCTAGCACTAACCCTAACCCTAGCTCTATCCCTAGCTCTAACCCTAACCCTAGCTCTAACCCTAACCCTAGCTCTAAACCTAACCCTAGCTCTAAACCTAACCCTAGCTCTAACCCTAACCCTAGCACGAACCCTAACCTTAGCTCTTACCCTAACCCTAGCTCTAACCCTATCTCTAACCCTAATCCCTAACCTTATCTCAAACCCTAACTCTAACCCTAACCCTAGCTATAACCCTAACCCTAGCTCTAACCCTAACCCTAGCAATAAACCCTAACCCTAGCTCTAACCCTAAAACTAGCTCTAACCCTAACCCTAGCAATAAACCCAAACCCTAGCTCTATCCCTAAACCTAGCTCTAACCCTAACCCTAGCTCTAACTATACCCTAGCACTAACCGTAACCCTATCTCTAACCCTAGCTCTAAGCTTAACCCTAGCTCTAAACCTAAACATAGCTCTAGCTCTAACTCTAACCCTAGCTCTAACCCTAACACTAGCTCTAACCCTAACCCTAGCTCTAACCATAATCCTAGCTCTAACCCTTACCCTAAAACTAACCATAGCTCTAACACTAGCCCTAACCCTAACTGTAACCCTAGCTCTAACCCTAATCCTAGCTCTAACCCTAACCCTAGCACTAAACCTAACCCTAGCTCTATCCCTAACCCTAACCCCAGCTCTAACCTTAACCCTACCCCTAACCCTAGCCCTAAACCATAACCTTAACCCTAGCTCTAACCCTAACCCTAAACCATAACCTTAACCCTAGCTCTAACCCTAGCTCTAACTCTAACCCTTATCCTAACCATAGCTCAAACCCTAACACTAACCCTAACCATAACACTAACCCTAATCTTAACCTTAAACATAACCTTAACCCTAGCTCTAACCCTAACCCTAAACCTAGCTCTAACCCTAGTTCTAAACCTAATCCTAATCCTAGCTCTAACCCTAAACCTAAACCTAACCCTAGCTCTAACCTTAGCATTAACCCTAATCCTAGCTCTAACCCTAGCACTAACCCGACCTCTAGCACTAAGCCTAACCCTAGCTCTAACCCTAAAACTAGCACTAACCCTAATCCTAGCCCTCACCCTAACCTTAACCCTAACCTTAACCTTAACCCTAGCTCTAACCCTATCCCTAATCTTAACCTTAACCATAACCTTAACCCTAGCTCTAACCCTAAACCTAACCTTAACCCTAACCCTAGCCCTAGCCATAAACCATAACCTTAACCCTAGCTCTAACCCTAACGCTAGCTCTAACCCTAGCACTAAACCTAACCCTAGCTCTAACCTTAGCATTAACCCTAATCCTAGCTCTAACCCTAGCACTAACCCGACCCCTAGCACTAAGCCTAACCCTAGCTCTAACCCTAAAACTAGCACTAACCCTAATCCTAGCCCTCACCCTAACCTTAACCCTAACCTTAACTTTAACCCTAGCTCTAACCCTATCCCTAATCTTAACCTTAACCATAACCTTAACCCTAGCTCTAACCCTAAACCTAACCTTAACCCTAACCCTAGCCCTAGCCATAAACCATAACCTTAACCCTAGCTCTAACCCTAACCCTAGCTCTAACCCTAACCCAAACCCTAGCTCAAACCCTAACCCTAACCTGAACCCTAGCTCTAACACTAACCCTCACCCTAGGTCTAAACCTAACCCTAACGTTAACCCTAACTTTATCTCTAACCCTAACACTAACCCTAACCCTAATCTTAACCTTAACCATAGCTCTAAACATAACCCTAACGTTAACCCTTGCTCTAACCCTATTTCTAACCTTAACCCTAACCCTAACCCTAGCTCTAACCCTAACCCTAACTATAGAAATAGCCCTAGCTCTAACCCTAGCCCTAACCCTAGCCCTAACTCTAGCTCTAACCCTAACCCTAGCTCTAAACCTAACCCTAACCCTAGCCCTATCCCTAACCCCAGCCCTAGCCCTTACCTTAACCCTAGCTCTAACCCTAACTCTAGCTCTAACTCTAAACCTAGCTCTAACCCTAACCCTTTCTCTGACACTAACCCTATCTCCCACCCTAGCTCTAACCCTAGCTCTAACCATAACCCTAGCTCTATCCCTAACATAAGCTCTAACCCTAACTTTAGCTCTAACCCTAACCATATTTCTCACCCTAACCATAGCTATAACCCTAAACCTAGCTCTAACCTTAGCACTAACCCTAACCCTTTCTCTAACAATAATCATAGCTCTAACCCTAGCTTTAACCATAACCCTAGCTCTAACCCTAACATAAGCTCTAACCCTAACCCTAGCTCTAACCATAACCCTAGTTCTCACCCTAACCATAGCTCTAACACTATCCCTAGCTCTAACCTAGCACTAACCCTAGCTCTAACCATAGCACTAATCCTAACCCTAGCATTAACCCTAACCCTAGCTCTAACCCTAGCACTAACCCTAAACCTAGCTTTAATACTAAACCTACCACTTACCCTAGCTCTATCCCTATCCCTAGCTCTAACCCTAACCCTAGTTCTAACCCTAACCCTAGCTCTAACCCTAACCCTAGCTCTAACACTAATCCTAGCTCTAACCTAACCCTAGCTCTAACCCTAGCACTAACCCTAACCCTAGCACTAACCCTAACCCTAGCTCTAACCCTAGCTCTAACTCTAACCCTATCTCTACCCTAGAACTAATCCTAACCTTAGCTCTTACCCTAACTCTAGCTCTAACCCTAAACCTATCTCTACCCCGAACCTAGCTATAACCCTAACCCTAGTTCTAACCCTAACCCTAGCAATAAACCCTAACCCTAGCTCTAACCCTAACCCTAACCTTAACCCTAACCCTAAACTTAACCTTAACCATAACCTTAACCCTAGCTCTAACCCTAACCCTAGCTGCTACCCTAGTTCTAACATTAATCCTATCCCTATCTCTAACCCTAACCATAACACTAACAATAGCTCTAGCCCTAGCCCTAACCATAACCATAACCCTAACCCTAGCCCTAGCCCAATCCCAAAACCTAACAATAGCTCTAACGCTAAACCTAACCCTAGTTCTAACCCTAACCCTAATCATAGCTCTAACTCTAACCCTAACCCTAGCTCTACTCTTAACCCTAGCTCTAACCCTAACCCTAGCACTAACCTTTACCCTAACTCTAACACTAACCCTAGCTCTAACCTAACCCTAGCTGTAACCTTAACCCTTTCTCTAACCCTAACCCTAGCTCTAATCCTAACCCTAGCTCTCACCCTAACCTTACTCTAACTCTAACCCTAGCTCTAACCCTAGCACTAAACTTAACCCTAGCTCTAACCCTAGCTCTATCCCTAGCACTATCCTAACCCTAGCTCTAACCTTAGCATTAACCCTCACCCTAGCTCTAACCCTAGCACTAACCTTACCCCTGGCACTAAGCCTAATCCTAGCTATAAACCTAGCTCTAACACTAACCCTAGCTCTAACCCTAAACCTAGCTCTAACCCTAGCACTAACCCTAACCCTAGCATTAACCCCAACCCTAGCTCTAACCCTAGCACTAACCCTAACCCTAGCCCTAACCTAAACCCTAACACTAACATTAAACATAGCTATAACCTAACACTAACCCTAACTCTAACCATAGCTCTAGCCCTAACCCCAGGCCTAGGCCTAGCCCTAATCCTAAACCTAGCTCTAATCCTAACCCTAGCAGTAGCCCTAGCTCTAACCCTAGCCCTAACCCTAGCTGTAAACCTAACCCTAGCTGTAACCCTAGTTCTAACCATAACCCTAGCTCTAAACCTAACCCTAACCCTAGCCCTAACCCTAACCCTAGCTCTAACCCTATCCCTAGCTCTAACCCTAACCATTTCTCTAACACTAACCCTAGCTCTAACCCTAGCTTTAACCCTAGATCTAACCATAAACCTAGCTCTAACCATAACATAAGCTATAACCCTAACCCTAGCTCTAACCCTAACCCTAGCTCTCACCCTAACCATAGCTCTAATCTTAAACCTAGCTCTAACCCTAGCACTAACCTTAACCCTTGCTCTAACACTAGCTCTATCCCTAGCACTAACCCTAACCCTAGCTATAACCATAACCTTAACGCTAACCATAGCACTAACCCTATCCCTAGCACTAACCCTAACTCTAGCTCTAACCCTAGCATTAACCCTAACCCTAGCATTAACCCTAACCTTAACCCTAACACTAACCTTAACCCTAGCTCTAACCCTAACACTAACTGTGACTCTAACCCTAGCTCTAGCCATAACCCTAACCCTAGGCCTAGCCCTAATCCTAAACCTAGCTTTAACCCTAATCCTAACCCTAACCCTAACACTAGCCCTAGCCCTAGCTCTAACCCTAGCTCTAACCCTAACCCTAGCTCTAAACCTAACCCTAACCCTATCCACAACCCTAACCCTAGCTCTAACCCTAGATCTAACCATAACCCTAGCTCTAACCCTAACCCTAGCTCTAACCCTAACCCTAGCTCTAACCCTAACCCTAGCTCTAACCCTAACCCTAGCTCTCACTCTAACCATAGCTCTAACCCTAAACCTAGCTCTAACCCTAGCACTAACCTTAACCCTAGCTCTAACCCTAACTCTATCCCTAGCACTAACAATAACCTTAGCTATAACCCTAACATTAACCCTAATGCTAGCTCTAACCCTAGCACTAACCTTATCCCTAGCACTAACCCTATCCCTAGCACTAACCCTAACCCTAGCTCTATCCCTAGCTCTAACCCTAACCTAGCTCTAACCCTAACCCTAGCTCTAAACCTAACCCTAGCTCTAAACCTAACCCTAGCTCTAACCCTAACCCTAGCACGAACCCTAACCTTAGCTCTTACCCTAACCCTAGCTCTAACCTATCTCTAACCCTAATCCCTAACCTTATCTCAAACCCTAACTCTAACCCTAACCCTAGCTATAACCCTAACCCTAGCTCTAACCCTAACCTAGCAATAAACCCTAACCCTAGCTCTAACCCTAAAACTAGCTCTAACCCTAACCCTAGCAATAAACCCAAACCCTAGCTCTATCCCTAAACCTAGCTCTAACCCTAACCCTAGCTCTAACTATACCCTAGCACTAACCGTAACCCTATCTCTAACCCTAGCTCTAAGCTTAACCCTAGCTCTAAACCTAAACATAGCTCTAGCTCTAACTCTAACCCTAGCTCTAACCCTAACACTAGCTCTAACCCTAACCCTAGCTCTAACCATAATCCTAGCTCTAACCCTTACCCTAAAACTAACCATAGCTCTAACACTAGCCCTAACCCTAACTGTAACCCTAGCTCTAACCCTAATCCTAGCTCTAACCCTAACCCTAGCACTAAACCTAACCCTAGCTCTATCCCTAACCCTAACCCCAGCTCTAACCTTAACCCTACCCCTAACCCTAGCCCTAAACCATAACCTTAACCCTAGCTCTAACCCTAACCCTAAACCATAACCTTAACCCTAGCTCTAACCCTAGCTCTAACTCTAACCCTTATCCTAACCATAGCTCAAACCCTAACACTAACCCTAACCATAACACTAACCCTAATCTTAACCTTAAACATAACCTTAACCCTAGCTCTAACCTAACCCTAAACCTAGCTCTAACCCTAGTTCTAAACCTAATCCTAATCCTAGCTCTAACCCTAAACCTAAACCTAACCCTAGCTCTAACCTTAGCATTAACCCTAATCCTAGCTCTAACCCTAGCACTAACCCGACCCCTAGCACTAAGCCTAACCCTAGCTCTAACCCTAAAACTAGCACTAACCCTAATCCTAGCCCTCACCCTAACCTTAACCCTAACCTTAACCTTAACCCTAGCTCTAACCCTATCCCTAATCTTAACCTTAACCATAACCTTAACCCTAGCTCTAACCCTAAACCTAACCTTAACCCTAACCCTAGCCCTAGCCATAAACCATAACCTTAACCCTAGCTCTAACCCTAACGCTAGCTCTAACCCTAGCACTAAACCTAACCCTAGCTCTAACCTTAGCATTAACCCTAATCCTAGCTCTAACCCTAGCACTAACCCGACCCCTAGCACTAAGCCTAACCCTAGCTCTAACCCTAAAACTAGCACTAACCCTAATCCTAGCCCTCACCCTAACCTTAACCCTAACCTTAACTTTAACCCTAGCTCTAACCCTATCCCTAATCTTAACCTTAACCATAACCTTAACCCTAGCTCTAACCCTAAACCTAACCTTAACCCTAACCCTAGCCCTAGCCATAAACCATAACCTTAACCCTAGCTCTAACCCTAACCCTAGCTCTAACCCTAACCCAAACCTAGCTCAAACCCTAAACCCTAACCCTGAACCCTAGCTCTAACACTAACCCTCACCCTAGGTCTAAACCTAACCCTAACGTTAACCCTAACTTTATCTCTAACCCTAACACTAACCCTAACCCTATCTTAACCTTAACCATAGCTCTAAACATAACCCTAACGTTAACCCTTGCTCTAACCCTATTTCTAACCTTAACCCTAACCCTAACCCTAGCTCTAACCCTAACCCTAACTATAGAAATAGCCCTAGCTCTAACCCTAGCCCTAACCCTAGCCCTAACTCTAGCTCTAACCCTAACCCTAGCTCTAAACCTAACCCTAACCCTAGCCCTATCCCTAACCCCAGCCCTAGCCCTTACCTTAACCCTAGCTCTAACCCTAACTCTAGCTCTAACTCTAAACCTAGCTCTAACCCTAACCCTTTCTCTGACACTAACCCTATCTCCCACCCTAGCTCTAACCCTAGCTCTAACCATAACCCTAGCTCTATCCCTAACATAAGCTCTAACCCTAACTTTAGCTCTAACCCTAACCATATTTCTCACCCTAACCATAGCTATAACCCTAAACCTAGCTCTAACCTTAGCACTAACCCTAACCCTTTCTCTAACAATAATCATAGCTCTAACCCTAGCTTTAACCATAACCCTAGCTCTAACCCTAACATAAGCTCTAACCCTAACCCTAGCTCTAACCATAACCCTAGTTCTCACCCTAACCATAGCTCTAACACTATCCCTAGCTCTAACCCTAGCACTAACCCTAGCTCTAACCATAGCACTAATCCTAACCCTAGCATTAACCCTAACCCTAGCTCTAACCCTAGCACTAACCCTAAACCTAGCTTTAATACTAAACCTACCACTTACCCTAGCTCTATCCCTATCCCTAGCTCTAACCCTAACCCTAGTTCTAACCCTAACCCTAGCTCTAACCCTAACCCTAGCTCTAACACTAATCCTAGCTCTAACCCTAACCCTAGCTCTAACCCTAGCACTAACCCTAACCCTAGCACTAACCCTAACCCTAGCTCTAACCCTAGCTCTAACTCTAACCCTATCTCTACCCTAGAACTAATCCTAACCTTAGCTCTTACCCTAACTCTAGCTCTAACCCTAAACCTATCTCTACCCCGAACCTAGCTATAACCCTAACCCTAGTTCTAACCCTAACCCTAGCAATAAACCCTAACCCTAACTCTAACCCTAACCCTAACCTTAACCCTAACCCTAAACTTAACCTTAACCATAACCTTAACCCTAGCTCTAACCCTAACCCTAGCTGCTACCCTAGTTCTAACATTAATCCTATCCCTATCTCTAACCCTAACCATAACACTAACAATAGCTCTAGCCCTAGCCCTAACCATAACCATAACCCTAACCCTAGCCCTAGCCCAATCCCAAAACCTAACAATAGCTCTAACGCTAAACCTAACCCTAGTTCTAACCCTAACCCTAATCATAGCTCTAACTCTAACCCTAACCCTAGCTCTACTCTTAACCCTAGCTCTAACCCTAACCCTAGCACTAACCTTTACCCTAACTCTAACACTAACCCTAGCTCTAACCCTAACCCTAGCTGTAACCTTAACCCTTTCTCTAACCCTAACCCTAGCTCTAATCCTAACCCTAGCTCTCACCCTAACCTTACTCTAACTCTAACCCTAGCTCTAACCCTAGCACTAAACTTAACCCTAGCTCTAACCCTAGCTCTATCCCTAGCACTATCCCTAACCCTAGCTCTAACCTTAGCATTAACCCTCACCCTAGCTCTAACCCTAGCACTAACCTTACCCCTGGCACTAAGCCTAATCCTAGCTATAAACCTAGCTCTAACACTAACCCTAGCTCTAACCCTAAACCTAGCTCTAACCCTAGCACTAACCCTAACCCTAGCATTAACCCCAACCCTAGCTCTAACCCTAGCACTAACCCTAACCCTAGCCCTAACCTAAACCCTAACACTAACATTAAACATAGCTATAACCTAACACTAACCCTAACTCTAACCATAGCTCTAGCCCTAACCCCAGGCCTAGGCCTAGCCCTAATCCTAAACCTAGCTCTAATCCTAACCCTAGCAGTAGCCCTAGCTCTAACCCTAGCCCTAACCCTAGCTGTAAACCTAACCCTAGCTGTAACCCTAGTTCTAACCATAACCCTAGCTCTAAACCTAACCCTAACCCTAGCCCTAACCCTAACCCTAGCTCTAACCCTATCCCTAGCTCTAACCCTAACCATTTCTCTAACACTAACCCTAGCTCTAACCCTAGCTTTAACCCTAGATCTAACCATAAACCTAGCTCTAACCATAACATAAGCTATAACCCTAACCCTAGCTCTAACCCTAACCCTAGCTCTCACCCTAACCATAGCTCTAATCTTAAACCTAGCTCTAACCCTAGCACTAACCTTAACCCTTGCTCTAACACTAGCTCTATCCCTAGCACTAACCCTAACCCTAGCTATAACCATAACCTTAACGCTAACCATAGCACTAACCCTATCCCTAGCACTAACCCTAACCCTAGCTCTATCCCTAGCTCTAACCCTAACCCTAGCTCTAACCCTAACCCTAGTTCTAACCCTAACCCTTGCTCTAACCCTAGCATTAACCCTAGCTCTAACCCTAACCCTAGTTCTGACCCTAGCACTAACCTTAACCCTAGCTTTAATACAAAACCTACCACTAACCTTAGCTCTATTCCTAACCCTAGCTCTAACCCTAACCCTAGCTCTAACCCTAACCCTAGCTCTAACCTTAACCATAGCTCTAACCCTAACCTCAACCCAAACCCTAACTCTAACCCTAGCTCTAACCTTAACCCTCGCTCTAACCTTAACCCTAGCTACAACCCTACCTCTAGCTCTAACCCTAACTCTATCTCTATCTCTAACCCGAACCCTAGCTATAACCCTAACATTAGGTATAACCCTAACCCTAGCTCTAACTCTAACCCTAGCTCTAACCCTAACACTAGCACTAACCGTAACCCTAGCTCTACCCCTAACCCTAGCTCTGACCCTAACCCTAGCTCTAAGCCTAACCTAGCTCTAACCCTAACCCTAGCTCTAACCCTAACCCTAGCTCTAACCCTAGCACTAACCTAACCCTAGCATTAACACTAACCCTAGCTCTAACACTAGCACTAACCGTAACCCTAGCCCTAACCCTATCCCAAACATTAACCTTAACCCTAACCTTAACCCTAACCATAACCCTATCCCTAATCTTAACCTTAACCATATTCTTAACCCTAGCTGTAACCTTAACCCTAACCTTAACCCTAACCCTAACCCTAGCCCTATCCCTAAACCATAATCTTACCCCTAGCTCTAACCCTAACACTAACCCTCACACTAGGTCTAACCCTAACCTTAACCCTAACTCTAGCTCTAGCTCTAACTCTAACGCTAACACTAACCCTAACCCTAACCCTAATCTTAACCTTAACCATAGCTCTAACCCCAACCTCAACCCTTGCTCTAATCCTAATTCTAACTTTAACCCTAACCCTAGCTCTAACCCTAACACTTACCCTAACCCTAACTCTAACCCTAGCTCTAGCCCTAACCCTAGGCCTAGCCCAAATCCTAAACCTAGCTATAACCCTAACCCTAGCACAAGCCCTAGCTCTAACCATAGCCCTAGCCCTAACCCTAACAATAACCCTAGCTCTAACCCTAACCCTAGATCTAAACCTAACCCTAACCCTAGCCCTAACCCTAACCCCAGCCCTAGCCCTTACCATAACCCTAGCTCTAACCCTAGCTCTAACTCTAAAACTAGCTCTAACCCTAACCCTTTCTCTGACACTAACCCTAGTTCTAACCCTGGCTCTAACCCTAACATAAGCTCTAACCATAACTCTAGCACTAACCCTAACCCTAGCTCTCACCCTAACCATAGCTCTAACCCTAAACCTAGCTCTTACCCTAGCACTAACCCTATCCCTTTCTCTAACACTAACCATAGCTCTAACCCTAGCCCTAACCATAACCCTAGCTCTAACCATAACATAATCTCTAACCCTAGCTCTCAACCTAACCATAGTTCTCACCCTAAACATAACTCTAACCTTAGCTCTTACCCTAACTCTAGTTCTAACCCTAAACCTATCTCTAACCCGAACCCTTGCTATAACCCTAACCCTAGCTCTAACCCTAACCCTAGCAATTAACCCTAACCCTAGCTCTAACCCTAACCATAGCTCTAACCCTAAGCTTAACCCTAACACTAATCTTAACCTTAACTATATCCTTAACCCTAGCTCTAACCCTAACCCTAGCTGCTACCCTAGTTCTAACCCTAACCCTAACCCTAGCTCTAACCCTAACCATAACCCTAACCATAGCTCTAGCCCTAGCCCTAACGCTAACCATAACCTTAACACTAGCCCAAGCCCTAATCCTAACAATATCTCTAGCGCTAAACCTAACCCTATCCCTAACACTAGCTCTAACCCTAACCCTAGCTTTAACCCTAGCTCTAACCCTAACCCTAGCTCTAACCCTAACCCTTTCTCTAACCCTAACCCTAGCTCTAACCCTAACCCTACCTCTAACCCTAGCTCTAACAATAACCCTAGCTCTAACCCTAACCCTAGCTCTAACCCTAACCCTAGCTCTCACCCTAACCCTAGCTCTCACCCTAACCCTAGCTCTAACCCTAAACCTAGCACTAACCCTAGCACTAAACCTAACCCTAGCTCTAACCCTAGGACTATCCCTAACTCTAGCTCTAACCTTAGCATTAACCCTAACCCTAGCACTAACCCTACCCCTGGCACTAAGCCTAATCCTAGCCCTAACCCTAACTCTAATCCTAACCCTAGCTCTAACCCTAACTCTAGCTCTAACCCTAGCATTAACCCTAACTCTAGCTCTAACCCTAGCATTAACCCTAACCTTAACCCTAACACTAACCTTAACCCTAGCTCTAACCTAACCCTAACACTAACCGTGACTCTAACCCTAGCTCTAGCCCTAACCCTAACCCTAGGCCTAGCCCTAATCCTAAACCTAGCTTTAACCCTAATCCTAACCCTAACACTAGCCCTAGCCCTAGCTCTAACCCTAGCTCTAACCCTAACCCTAGCTCTAAACCTAACCCTAACCCTATCCCCAACCCTAACCCTAGCTCTAACCCTAGATCTAACCATAACCCTAGCTCTAACCCTAACCCTAGCTCTAACACTAACCTAGCTCTAACCCTAACCCTAGCTCTAACCCTAACCCTAGCTCTCACTCTAACCATAGCTCTAACCCTAAACTAGCTCTAACCCTAGCACTAACCTTAACCCTAGCTCTAACCCTAACTCTATCCCTAGCACTAACAATAACCCTAGCTATAACCCTAACATTAACCCTAATGCTAGCTCTAACCCTAGCACTAACCTTATCCCTAGCACTAACCCTATCCCTAGCACTAACCCTAACCCTAGCTCTAACCCTAACCCTAGCTCTAACCCTAACCCTAGCTCTAACCCTAACCCTAGCTCTAAACTAACCCTAGCTCTAACCCTAACCCTAGCACGAACCCTAACCTTAGCTCTTACCCTAACCCTAGCTCTAACCCTATCTCTAACCCTAATCCTAACCCTATCTCAAACCCTAACCCTAACTCTAACCCTAACCCTAGCTATAACCCTAACCCTAGCTCTAACCCTAACCCTAGCAAAAAACCCTAACCCTAGCTCTAACCCTAAAACTAGCTCTAACCCTAACCGTAGCAATAAACCCAAACCCTAGCTCTATCCCTAACCCTAGCTCTAACCCTAACCCTAGCTCTAACTATACCCTAGCACTAACCGTAACCCTAGCTCTAACCCTAGCTCTAACCCTAGCTCTAACCCTAGCTCTAACCCTAGCTCTAAGCTTAACCCTAGCTCTAAACCTAAACCTAGCTCTAGCTCTAACTCTAACCCTAGCTCTAACCCTAACACTAGCTCTAACCCTAACCCTAGCTCTAACCATAATCCTAGCTCTAACCCTTACCCTAAAACTAACCATAGCTCTAACACTAGCCTAACCCTAACTGTAACCCTAGCTCTAACCCTAACCCTAGCTCTAACCCTAACCCTAGCACTAAACCTAACCCTAGCTCTATCCCTAACCCTAACCCCACCTCTAACCTTAACCCTACCCCTAACCCTAGCCCTAAACCATAACCTTAACCCTAGCTCTAACCCTAACCCTAAACCATAACCTTAACCCTAGCTCTAACCCTAGCTCTAACTCTAACCCTTATCCTAACCATAGCTCAAACCCTAACACTAACCCTAACCATAACACTAACCCTAATCTTAACCTTAAACATAACCTTAACCCTAGCTCTAACCCTAACCTAAACCTAGCTCTAACCCTAGTTCTAAACCTAATCCTAATCCTAGCTCTAACCCTAACCCTAAACCTAACACTAACCATAGCTCTAGCCCTAACCCTAACCCTAGCCCTAGCCCTAGCCCAAGCCCTGATCATAACCTTAGCTCTAACGATAAAACTAACCTTAGTTCTAACCCTAACCCTAACCATAGCTCTAACTCTAACCCTCTCCCTAGCCCTAACCCTATCTCTAACCTTAACCCTAGCTCTAACCCTAACCCTAGCACTAACCCTAACCCTAGCTCTAACCCTGACCCTAGTTCTAACCTTAGCTCTAACCCTAGCTCTAACCCTAACCCTAGCTCAAACCCTAACCCTTTCTGTAACCCTAACCCTTGCTCTAACCCTAGCTCTAACCCTAACCCTAACACTAGCTCTAACCCTAGCTCTCACCATAACCCTAGCTCTAACCTTAGCATTAACTCTAACCCTAGCTCTAACCCTAGCACTAACATTAACCCTAGCACTATCCCTAACCCTAGCTCTAATCCTAGCTCTAACCCTAGCTCTAACCCTAACGCTAGCTCTAACCCTAACCCTAGCACTAACACTAACCCTAGCTCTAAACTTAGCATTAACCCTAACCCTAGCACTAACCCTAGCCTAACCTTAACCCTAACCTTAACCTAGCTCTAACCCTAGCCCTAGCTCTAACCCTAGCTCTAACCCTAACCCTAGCTCTAAACCTAACCCTAGCCCTAGCCCTTACCCTAACCCTAGCTCTAACCCTAGCCATAGCTCTAACCTAAACCTAGCTCTAACCCTAGCACTAGCTCTAACCCTTGCTCTAACCCTAGCACTAACCCTACCCTAGCATTAACCCTAACCTAGCTCTAACCCTAGCACTAACCCTATCCCTAGATCTAACCCTATCCCTAGCACTAATCCTAACCCTGGCTTTATCCCTAGCTCTAACCCTAACACTAACCATAACCCTAACCTAGCACTAACCCTAGCCCTAACCCTAGCCCACACCCTAAACTTATCCTAGCCTTAACAATAGCCCTAACCCTATTTTAACCCTAACCTTAGCTTAAACCCTTACCCTAATCCCAAACCTAACCCTAGCTCTAACCCTAACCCTTGCTCTAACCTAAACCTAACCTTAGCTCGAACCCTAACCGTAACCCTAGCAATAACTTTACCCTAACGCTAGCCCTATCCCTAACCCTAAGTCTAACCCTATCCTTAACCCTAAGTCTAACCCTATCCTTAATCTTCACCTTAACCATAACCATAAACCTAGCTTAAACCTTAACCCTAAACTTAACCTTAGCTCTAACCCTAACCCTAATCCTAGCTCTAACCCTAACCTTAACCCTAACCCTAGCTCTAACCCTAACCTAATCTTAACGTTAACCATAGCTCTAACCCTTACCTTAACCCTAGCTCTAACCCTATTTCTAACCTTAACACTAATCCTAACCCTAGCTCTAACCCTAACTCTAACCATAGCTCTAGCCCTAACGCTAACCCTAGGCCTAGCCCTAATTCTAAACCTAGCTCTAACCCTAACCCTACCACTAGCCCAAGCTCTAACCCTAGCTCTAACCCCTAACCCTAGCACTAACCCTAACCTTAAACCTATCCCTAGCCCTAACCCTAACACTAGCTCCAACCCTAACCCTAGCCCTAACCCTTTCTCTAACCCTAACCCTAGCTCTAACCTAGCTCTAACCCTAACCCTAGCTCTAACCTAGCTCTAACCACAAACCTAGCTCTAACCCTAACCCTAGCTCTAACCCAAACCCTAGCTCTAATCCTAACCCTAGCTCTAACCCTAACCCTAGCTCTAACCTTAGCAATAAACCTAACCCTAGCACTAACCCTAGCTCTAACCATAACCCTAGCTCTAACCCTAACCCTAGCTCTAACCCTAGCACTAACCTTAACCCTAACCCTAGCCCTAAACTATAACTTTAACCCTAGCTCTAACCCTAACCCAAACCCTAGCTCAAACCCTAACCCTAACCTTAACCCTAAGCCTAACCTAACCCTAACACTAACACTAACACTATCCCTAACCATAACCATAACTTTAACCCTAGCTCTAACCATAACCCTAGCTCCAGCCCTAATCCTAAACCTAACCCTAGATCTAACCCTAACACTAACTCTAGCCCTAACCCCACCCCTAGCACTAACCGTAACCCTAACCCTAGCTCTAAACCTAACCCTTACCCTAATCCTAAACATAGCCATAGCCCTAACCCTAACTCTAAACCTAATCTTAACCTTAACCATAACCAAAATCATAACCCTAGCTCTAACACTAACCCTAACCATAACCTTAAAAATAGCCCTAACCCTAACCTTAACCCTAGCTCTAACCCTAAACCTAGCTCTAACCCCAATCCTAACCCTAGCTCTAACCCTAACCCTAGCTCTAACGCTAACCCTAACCCTAGCTCTAACCCTAACCCTAACCCTAGGTCTAACCCTAGCTCTAACCTTAACCCTAGCTCTAACCCTAGCTCTAACCATAACCCTAGCTCTAACCTTAACACTAGCTCTAACCCTAACCCTAGCCCTAACCCTAACCCTAACCCTAGCTTTAACCCTAACCCTTGCTCTAACTTTAACCCTAGCCCTAGCCCTAGCCCTAGCCCTAGCTCTAACCCTAACACTAGCCCTAACCCTAACTTTACCCTAACCCTAGCCTTAACCCTAACACTAACACTAGCCCTAACTCAAACCTTTACCCTAACCCCAACCCTAACTTTAAACCTAACCCTAAGTCTAAACCTAACTTTAATCTTAACCTTAACCATAAACCTAGCTCTAACCCTAACCCTAACTTTAATACTTGCCCTAGCCCTAAACCATAACCTTAACATTAGCTCTAATCCTAACTCTAGCTCTAACCCTAACCCTAGCTCTAACCCTAACCTTAATCTTAACTTTAACCATAACCTTAAACCTAGCTCTAACCTGACCCTAACCCTTACAGTAAACCTAGCCCTAGCCCTAAACCATAACCTTAACCCTAGCGCTAACACTAACCCTAAACCTAGCTCTAACCCTAACCCTAGCTCAAAACCTAACCCTAACCTTAACCCTAGCTCTAACCATAATCCTAACCCTAGCTCTAATCCTAACCTTAACCCTAACCCTAGCTGTAACCCTGACCCTAATCCTAACCCTAATCTTAACCTTAACCCTAGCTCTAACCCTATTTCTAACCTTAACCCTAACCCTAGCTCTAACCCTAACCCTAACTCTATCCCTAGCTCTAGCCCTAACGCTAACACTAACTATAACCCTAACCCTAATCCTAACCCTAAACCTAACCCTAACCCTAGCCCTAACCCTATCCCTAGCCCTAACCCTAACACTACCCTAACCCTAGCCCTATCCCTAGCTTTAAACCCGAACCCTAACCCTAACCTTAAACCTAGCTTTAACCATTAGCCTAACCCTAGCTCTATCCCTAACCTTAACCTAAACCTAAACCTAACCCTATCCATAATCTTAACCTTAACCATAACCTTAACCCTAGCTCTAACCCTAACCCTATTTCTATCCCTAGCTCTAACCCTAGCTCTAACACTATTCCTAAACCTAGCTCTAACCTTAATACTAACCCTAGCTCTAGCCCTAACCCTAACCCTAACCCTAGCCCTAACCTTAACCCTAACTCTAATCCTAATCCTAACCCTAACCTTAACCCTAATCCTAACCTTAATCCTAATCCTAAACCTAACCCTAGCACTAAAATAACCGTAACCTTAACCGTAATCTTAACCCTAACGCTAACAGTAATCTTAGCCCTAACCTTAACCCTAACGCTAAACCTAACCCTGAACCTAATCCTAACCCTAACCATAACCTTAACCCTAGCTCTAACACTAACAATATTCCTAGCTCTAGCTCCAGCCCTAACCCTAACCTAACCCCAACCCTAGCCCTAGCTCTAACCCTTATCCTAACCCTATCCCTAACCCTAGCCCTAGCTCTAACACTAACCCTAACCCCAACCCTAACCCTAACAATAATTCTAACCCTAAACCTAACCCTAGCACTAATCCTAACCCTAATCCTAACATTACCCTAACCCTAGCCCTAACCCTATCCTTGCCCTAACCCTAACCCTTAACCCTTACCATAACACTATCTCTAACCCTAACTCTAACCATAGCTCTAGCTCTAGCCCTAATCCTAACCTATCCCTAGCTCTAACCCTAACCCTAGCTCTAACCCTAACTCTATCCCGAACCCTAACCCTAAACCTAGCACTAGCCCTAACCCTAACCCTGACCCTAACCCTGACCCTAACCCTATCCCTAATCCTAGCTCTAACCTTAACCCTAACCCTAGCCCTAACCCTGACCCTAACCCTATCCCTAATCCTAGCTCTAACCTTAACCTTAACCCTAACCCTAACCCTAAAATAATCTTAACCTTAACCATAACATTAAACCTAGCTCTAACCCTAACCCTAGCGTTGAAACTATAACCTTAACCCTAGCCCTAACCCAAACCTAACCCTAAATATAGCTCTAACCTATCCCTTGTTTTTGCCCTAGCCCTAACCCTAATACTAACCATAGCTCTAACTCTAACCCTAAACTTAACCCTAGCCCTAACCCTTACTTAGCCCTAGCCCTAACCCTAACCCTACCTCTAACCCTAGCTCTAACCCTATCCCTAACCCTAGCTCTACCTTAACCATAACCCTATACTTAGCCTTAGCCCTAACCCTAACCCTAGCCCTAGCCCTAGCCCTAATCCTAACCCTAACGCTAACACTAACACTATCCTAACCCTAGCCATAACCCTAACCCTAACCCGATCCCTAGCCGTAACCATAACCCTAGCTCTAACCCTAACCCTAGCTCTCACCATAACCTTAGCTCTAACCCTAACTCTAACCCTAGCTCTAACCCTATCCCTAACCCTAACCCTAACCCTAACACTAGCCATAACCCTAACCCTAGCTCTAACCCTAACCCTAACCCTAAACCTATATTAACCTTAACCATATCCTTAAACCTAACTCTAATCCTAACCCTAACCCTAGCCCTAGCCCTAAACCATAACCTTAACCCTATCTCTAACCCTAACCCTAGCTCTGACCCTAACTCTAGCCAAATCCCTAGCTTAAACCCGAACCCTAACCCTAACCTTAAACCTAGCTTTAACCATTAGCCTAACCTAGCTCTATCCCTAACCTTAACCCTAAACCTAACCCTATCCATAATCTTAACCTTAACCATAACCTTAACCCTAGCTCTAACCCTAACCCTATTTCTATCCCTAGCTCTAACCCTAGCTCTAACACTTCACTATTCCTAAACCTAGCTCTAACCTTAATACTAATCCTAGCTCTAGCCCTAACCCTAACCCTAACCCTAGCCCTAATCCTAACCCTAGCTCTAACGCTAACCCTAACCCTAACTCTAACCCTATTCCTAGCCCTAACCCTAACCTTACCATAACCTTAACCCTAGCTCTAACCCTAAACCTAACCCTAACGCTAACAACTCTAGCTCTAGCCCTAACCTAATCCTAACCTTACCCTAGCTCTAGCTTTAACACTAACCCTAACCGTAGCCCTAACCCTAAACCTAACCTAGCCTAATCCTAACCCTAACCCTAACCCTAGCCCTAATCTTAACCTTAACCCTAGCTCTAACCCTAACCTAAAATTAACCTTAACCATAACCATTACCTTAATCCTGGATCTAACCCTAACACTAACCCAAACCCTAGCCCTAGCCATAACCTTATCTCTAACCCTAACCCTAAACCTAGCCCTAGCCCTAAACCATAACATTAACCCTAGCTCTAACCCTAACCTTAATCCTAACCCTAACACTAACACTATCCCTAGCTCTAACCCTAGCCCTAACCTTAACCTAACTCTAATCCTAATCCTAACCCTAACCTTAACCCTAATCCTAACCTTAATCCTAATCCTAAACCTAACCCTAGCACTAAAATAACCGTAACCTTAACCGTAATCTTAACCCTAACGCTAACAGTAATCTTAGCCCTAACCTTAACACTAACTCTAACCTTAACCCTAACGCTAAACCTAACCCTGAACCTAACCCTAATCCTAACCCTAACCATACTTAACCCTAGCTCTAACACTAACAATATTCCTAGCTCTAGCTCCAGCCCTAACCCTAAACCTAACCCCAACCCTAGCCCTAGCTCTAACCCTTATCCTAACCCTATCCCTAACCCTAGCCCTAGCTCTAACACTAACACCTAACCCTAACAATAATTCTAACCTAAACCTAACCCTAGCACTAATCCTAACCCTAATCCTAACATTACCCTAACCCTAGCCCTAACCCTATCCTTGCCCTAACCTTAACCCTTACCATAACACTATCTCTAACCCTAACTCTAACCATAGCTCTAGCTCTAGCCCTAATCATAACCCTATCCCTAGCTCTAACCCTAACCCTAGCTCTAACCCTAACTCTATCCCGAACCCTAACCCTAAACCTAGCACTAGCCCTAACCCTAACCCTGACCCTAACCCTGACCCTAACCCTATCCCTAATCCTAGCTCTAACCTTAACCCTAACCCTAGCCCTAACCCTGACCCTAACCCTATCCCTAATCCTAGCTCTAACTTAACCTTAACCCTAACCCTAACCCTAAAATAATCTTAACCTTAACCATAACCTTAACCTAGCTCTAACCCTAACCCTAGCGTTGAAACTATAACCTTAACCCTAGCTCTAACCTACCCTAACCCTAGCTCTATCCCTAACCCTAACTATAAACCCTAGCTTAAACCCGAACCCTAACCCTAACCTTAACCCTCGCTCTTACCAAAACCCTAACCCTAGCTCTAACCCTAACCCTAACCCTAACTTAACCATAATCATAACCCTAACAATAACCCTAACTCTAATCTTAACCTTAACCATAACCATAACCCTAGCTCTAACCTAACCCTCGCTCTAACCCTAACTCTAACCGTAACCCGAACCCTAATCCTAACCCTAGCGCTAACCCTAATCCTAATCCTAGCTCTAACCCTTGGCCTAAACCTAACCCTAACCAAAGCTCTAACTCTAACCCTAGTCCTAGATCAAACCCGACCCTAACCCTAGCCCTAGTCCTAAACTATAACCTAACCCCTAGCTCTAACAATAACCTTAATCCTAACCCTAACACTAACCTAACTAGCTCTAACCCTAACCCTAACCCTACCTAACCCTAGCACTAACCCTAATCCTAGCTCTAACCCTAACCCTATCCCTAACCCTAACCCAATCCCTAACCCTAACCTTACACCTAGCTCTAACCCTAGCCCTAACCTTAACCCTAACTCTAATCTTAATCGTAAACCTAATCTTAACCTTAATCCTAACCTTAACCCTAATCCCAAACTTAACCCTAACCCTAACCTTAACCTAACCTTACCCTAATCTTAACCCTAACCTTAACCCTAACGCTAACAGTAACTTAACCCTAACCTTAACCCTAACGCTAACAGTAAACTTAACCCTAACCTTAACCCTAATTCAAACCTTAACCGTAACCCTAACCCTAACCCTAGCTTTAGGTCTAGCCCTAACCCAAACCCTAACACCAGCCCTAGCCATAGCTTTAAACCATAACCCTAGCCCTAACCCCAATCCTAGCCCTAGCCTTAACCCTGACCCTAGCTCTAACCTAACCTAACCCGAGGTCTAACCCTAGCCCTAACCCAAACCTAACCCTAAATATAGCTCTAACCCTATCCCTTGTTCTTGCCCTAGCCCTAACCCTAATACTAACCATAGCTGTAACCCTAACCCTAAACTTCACCCTAGCTCTAACCCTAAACCTAGCTCTAACCCTAACCCTAGCCCTAGCTCTAAGTCTAACCCTAACCCTACCCCTAGCTCTAACCCTATCCCTAACCCTAGCTCTAACTTAACCCTAACCCTATCCTTAGCTTAGCCCTAACCCTAACCCTAGCCCTAACCCTAGCCCTAACCCTAATCCTAACCCTAACGCTAACACTAACACTATCCTAACCCTAGCCATAACCCTAACCCTATCTCTAGCCGTAACCATAACCCTAGCTCTAACCCTTACCCTAAACCTATATCTAACCCTAACCCGAGGTCTAACCCTAGCCCTAACCCAACCTAACCTAAATATAGCTCTAACCCTATCCCTTGTTTCTTGCCCTAGCCCTAACCCTAATACTAACCATAGCTCTAACTCTAACCCTAAACTTAACCCTAGCCCTAACCCTTACCTTAGCCCTAGCCCTAACCCTACCCTACTCTAACCCTAGCTCTAACCCTATCCCTAACCCTAGCTCTAACCTTAACCCTAACCCTATACTTAGCCTTAGCCCTAACCCTAACCCTAGCCCTAGCCATAGCCCTAATCCTAACCCTAACGCTAACACTAACACTATCCTAACCCTAGCCATAACCCTAACCCTAACCCGATCCCTAGCCGTAACCATAACCCTAGCTCTAACCCTGACCCTAAACCCTATATCTAACCCTAACCCTAACTCTAACCTAGCTCTAACCCTATCCCTAACCCTAACACTAACACTAGCCATAACTCTAACCCTAACCCTAGCTCTAACCCTAGCCCTAACCTTACCTTAGCCCAAACCTTAGCTCTAAACCTAACCATAACCCTAACCCTAGCCTTAGCCCTAAACCATAACCTTAACCCTAGCTCTAACCCTAACCTTAATCCTAACCCTAACACTAACCCTAACACTAACCCTAGTTCTTACCCTAACCCTAACATAAACCCTAACCTTAACTCTAGCTCTAACCCTAGCCCTAACCTTAACATATTTCTAATCCTAACCCTAACCTTAAAACTAACCCTAACCTAAACCCTAATCTTAACCCTAACCTTAACCCTAACGCTAACAGTAATCTTAATCCTAACCTTACACTAACTATAACCTTAACCTTAACCCTAACGCTAACGCTAAACCTAACCCTGAAACTAATCCTAACACTAATCCTAACCCTAACCATAACCTTAACCCTAGCTCTAACCCTATCCCTAGCTCTAGCTCCAGCCCTAACCCTAACCCTAACCCTATCCCCAAACCTAGCCCGAGCTCTAACCCTTACCCTAACCCTATCTCTAACCCTAACTCTAGCTTTAACCCTAACCCTAGCTCTAGCCCAAACAATAACCCTAATCCAAGCCCTAACCCTAGCTCTAACCCCAAACACTAACCCTAACCCTATCCCTAACCCTATCCCTAATCCTAGCTCTAACCTTAACCCTAACCCTAGCCCTAACCCTGACCTTAACCCTAACCCTTTCCCTAACCCTAGCTCTAACCCTAACCCTAAACCTAACCCTAGCACTAACCCTAACCCTAGCTCTAACCCTAACCCTATCCTTTCCTTAACCCTAATCCAATCCCTAACCCTAACCTTAAACTAGCTCTAACCCTAGCCCTAACCTTAACCCTAACTCTAATCTTAATCGTAAACCTAATCTTAACCTTAATCCTAACCTTAACCCTAATCCCAAACTTAACCCTAACCCTAACCTTAACCCTAACCTTAACCCTAATCTTAACCCTAACCTTAACCCTAACGCTAACAGTAAACTTAACCCTAACCTTAACCCTAACGCTAACAGTAAACTTAACCCTAACCTTAACCCTAATTCAAACCTTAACCTTAACCCTAACCCTAACCTAGCTTTAGGTCTAGCCCTAACCCAAACCCTAACACCAGCCCTAGCCATAGCTTTAACCATAACCCTAGCCCTAACCCCAATCCTAGCCCTAGCCTTAACCCTGACCCTAGCTCTAACCTTAACCTTAACCCGAGGTCTAACCCTAGCCCTAACCCAAACCTAACCCTAAATATAGCTCTAACCCTATCCCTTGTTCTTGCCCTAGCCCTAACCCTAATACTAACCATAGCTGTAACCCTAACCCTAAACTTCACCCTAGCTCTAACCCTAAACCTAGCTCTAACCCTAACCCTAGCCCTAGCTCTAAGTCTAACCCTAACCCTAACCCTAGCTCTAACCCTATCCCTAACCCTAGCTCTAACCTTAACCCTAACCCTATCCTTAGCCTTAACCTTAGCCCTAACCCTAACCCTAGCCCTAACCCTAGCCCTAACCCTAATCCTAACCCTAACGCTAACACTAACACTATCCTAACCCTAGCCATAACCCTAACCCTATCTCTAGCCGTAACCATAACCCTAGCTCTAACCCTTACCCTAAACCTATATCTAACCCTAACCCGAGGTCTAACCCTAGCCCTAACCCAAACCTAACCTAAATATAGCTCTAACCCTATCCCTTGTTCTTGCCCTAGCCCTAACCCTAATACTAACCATAGCTCTAACTCTAACCCTAAACTTAACCCTAGCCCTAACCCTTACCTTAGCCCTAGCCCTAACCCTAACCCTACCTCTAACCCTAGCTCTAACCCTATCCCTAACCCTAGCTCTAACCTTAACCCTAACCCTATACTTAGCCTTAGCCCTAACCCTAACCCTAGCCCTAGCCATAGCCCTAATCCTAACCCTAACGCTAACACTAACACTATCCTAACCCTAGCCATAACCCTAACCCTAACCCGATCCCTAGCCGTAACCATAACCCTAGCTCTAACCCTGACCCTAACCTTATATCTAACCCTAACCCTAACTCTAACCCTAGCTCTAACCCTATCCCTAACCCTAACACTAACACTAGCCATAACTCTAACCCTAACCCTAGCTCTAACCCTAGCCCTAACCCTTACCTTAGCCCAAACCTTAGCTCTAACCTAACCATAACCCTAACCCTAGCCCTAGCCCTAAACCATAACCTTACCCTAGCTCTAACCCTAACCTTAATCCTAACCCTAACACTAACCCTAACACTAACCCTAGTTCTTACCCTAACCCTAACATAAACCCTAACCTTAACTCTAGCTCTAACCCTAGCCCTAACCTTAACATATTTCTAATCCTAACCCTAACCTTAAAACTAACCCTAACCTAAACCCTAATCTTAACCCTAACCTTAACCCTAACGCTAACAGTAATCTTAATCCTAACCTTAACACTAACTATAACCTTAACCTTAACCTAACGCTAACGCTAAACCTAACCCTGAAACTAATCCTAACACTAATCCTAACCCTAACCATAACCTTAACCCTAGCTCTAACCCTATCCCTAGCTCTAGCTCCAGCCCTAACCCTAACCCTAACCCTATCCCCAAACCTAGCCCGAGCTCTAACCCTTACCCTAACCCTATCTCTAACCCTAACTCTAGCTTTAACCCTAACCCTAGCTCTAGCCCAAACAATAACCCTAATCCAAGCCCTAACCCTAGCTCTAACCCCAAACACTAACCCTAAACCTATCCCTAACCCTATCCCTAATCCTAGCTCTAACCTTAACCCTAACCCTAGCCCTAACCCTGACCCTAACCCTAACCCTTTCCCTAATCCTAGCTCTAACCTTAACCCTAACCCTAACCCTAAAATAATCTTAACCTTAACCATGACCTTAAACCTAGCTCTAACCCTAACCCTACCCCTAAACCATAACCTTAACCCTAGCTCTAACCCTACCCTAACCCTAGCTCTATCCCTAACCCTAACTATAAACCCTAGCTTAAACCCAAACCCTAACCCTAACCTTAACCCTCGCTCTTACTATAACCCTAACCCTAGCTCTAACCCTAACCCTAAACTTAACCATAATCATAACCCTAACAATAACCCTAACTCTAATCTTAACCTTAACCATAACCATAACCATAACCCTAGCTCTAACCCTAACCCTAGCTCTAACCCTAACTCTAACCGTAACTCGAACCCTAATCCTAACCCTAGCGCTAACCCTAATCCTAATCCTAGCTCTAACCCTTGCCCTAAACCTAACCCTAACCAAAGCTCTAACTCTAACCCTAGTCCTAGCCCTAACCATAACCCTAACCCTAACCATAACCATAAACCTAGCTCTAACCCAAACCCTAACTCTAATCTTAACCTTAACCATAACCATAACCTTAAAATTAGCTCTAACCCTAACACTAATTTTAACCCTAACCCCAACCCTAACGCTAGCCCTAGCTCTAACCCGACCCTAACCCTAGCCCTAGTCCTAAACCATAACCTTAACCCTAGCTCTAACAATAACCTTAATCCTAACCCTAACACTAACCCTAGCTCTAACCCTAACCCTAAACCTAACCCTAGCACTAACCCTAGCTCTAACCCTAACCCTAACCCTAACCCTAACCCTAACACTAACACTAGCCATAACTCTAACCCTAACCCTAGCTCTAACCCTAGCCCTAACCCTTACCTTAGCCCAAACCTTAGCTCTAAACCTAACCATAACCCTAACCCTAGCCCTAAACCATAACCTTAACCCTAGCTCTAACCCTAACCTTAATCCTAACCCTAACACTAACCCTAACACTAACCCTAATCCTAACCTTAACCCCAAACCGAACCCTAACATTAACCCTAACATTAATCTTAACCTTAACCATAACCTTAACCCTAGCTCTAACCCTAAAACAAACCTAGCTCTAACCCTAGCTCTAACCCTAATCCTAACCCTAGCTCTAACCCTAACCCTAACTCTAGCTCTAGCCCTGGCCCCAGCCCTAGCCCTAGCCATAACCATAACAATAACCATAACACTAGCCCTAACCCTATCTCTAACCCTAAACCTACCCCTAGCTCTAACCCTAAAACTAACCCTAACCCTAGCTCTAACACTAACCTTAGCCTATCCCCAACCCTAACCCCAACAGTAAACCTAGCTCTAACCCTAAACCTAACAGTATATCTTAACCTTAACCCTAGCTCTAACCCTAACCCTAGCTCTAGCCCTAAACATTAACCTTAACCCTAGGCCTAACCCTAGCTCTAACCCTAACCCTATCCCTAGCTCTAATCCTAACCCTAACCCTAGCCCTAGCCCTACACCATAACTGTAAACCTAGCTCTAACACTAACCTTAAACCTAGTTCTAACCCTAGCCTTAACCCTAACCCTAGCATTAACTCTAACCCTAGCCATAGCCTAACCCTAACCATAACCTAAACCTAACCCTAACATTAACCCTAACCCTAATCTTAACCCTAACCATAACCTTAACCCTAGCTCTAACCCTAACTCTAACCCTAATCCTAACCCTAGCTCTAACCATAACCAAGCACTAGCCCTAGCGCTAACCCTAACCCTAATCCTAACCCTAGCTTTAACGCTAACCCTAACTCTAACCCTTGCACTAACCCTAACCATAGCTTTAACTCTAACCCTAGTCCTAGCCTTAACCATAACCCTTACCCTAACCTTAACTTTAACCCTAGCTCTAACCCTAGCTTAACCTTAACTCTAATCCTAACCTTAACCTTAATCCTAACCTTAACCCTAATCCTAAACTTAACCCTAACCCTAAACTCAACCCTAACATTAACCCTAGCCCTAGCCCAAACCCTAACAATAACCTTAATCCTAGCCCTAGCCCTAACCCTAGGTCTAACCCTACCCCTAGCTCTAACCCTAAATCTAGCCCTAGCCCTAACCCTAACCCTAACACTAGCTATAACCCTAACTCTTACCCTAGCTCTAACCTTAACCCTAGCTCTAACCCTAACCCTAGCGCTAGCCCTAATCCTAAATCTAACCCTAGCACTAACCCTAGCCCTAACCTTAACGTTAGCTCTAACCATAACCTTAGCTCTAGCCCTAACCCTAACCCTAGCTCTAGCTCTAACCCTAGCCCTAACCCTAACTCTGACCCTAACCCTAGCTCTAACCCTAACCCTAAACCTAATCTTAACCTTAACCATATCCTTAAACCTAGCTCTTAACCTAACCCTAACCCTAGCCCTAGCCTTAAACCATAACCTTAACCCTAGCTCTAACCAAAACCCTAACGTTAGCTCTGACCCTAACCCTAGCCCTAACCCTAGCTCAAACCCGAATCCTAACCTAACCCTAACCTTAACCCTAACCCTTACACTAGCACTATCCCTAACCTTAACCCTAAACCTAACCCTAACCCGAATCTTAACCATAACCTTAACACTAGCTCTAACCCTAACCCTAGCTCTAACATTAATTCTAACCCTAGCCCTAACCCTAACCCTAGCCCTAATCCTAACCCTATCTCTAACGCTATCCCTAACCCTAGCTCTAACCCTAGCCCTAACCCCAACCCTAACAATAGCTCTAACTCTAACCCTAGCGCTAACCTTAACCCTAACCCTAATCCTAACCATAACGCTAACCCTAGCTCTATCCCTAACCCTAATCCTAGCCCTAACTCTATCCCTAGCCCTAACCCTAACCCTAAACCTATCCCTAAGCCTAGCCCTAATCTTAAACTTAACCCTAGCTCTAACCCTAACCCTAATCTTAACCTTAACCATAATCATAACCTTAACCCTAGCTCTAACCCTAACACTAATCTTAACCCTAACCCTAACGCTAACCCTAGCCCTAACCTTAGCTCTAACCCTAACCCTAACATTAACCATTGCCCTCGTACTAAACCACAAACTTAACCCTAGCTCTAACCCTTATCCTAACCCTAACACTCACCCTAGCGCTAACCCTAAGCCTAGCTCTAACCCTAGCCCTATCACTAACCCAAACCCTAACCCTAACATTAACCCTAGCTCTAACTCTACCTCAAGCCCTAACCCTAACCCCAACCCTAGCCTTAACCTTAAACCTAGCTCTAACCCTAACCCTAACACGAGCTCTAAACCTAGCCCTTGTTCTTGCCCTAGACCTAACCCTAATCCTAACTATAGCTCTAACCCTATCCCTAACCCTGGTTCTAACCCTAATCCTAATCCTAACCCAATCCCTAGCCCTAACCCTAACCCTAACTCTAACCCTAACTCTAACACTAACCCTAACCCTAGCTCTAGCTCTAGCCCTAACTCTAACCCTAACCCTAGCTCTAACCCTAAACCTAACCCTAACTCTAGCTCTAACACTAACCCTAGCCCTAGCCCTAGCCCTAACCATAACCATAACATTTACCCTAGCTCTAACCCTAACCCCAACTCTAACCCTAGCCCTAACTCTAACCCTAACCCTAGCCCTAACCCTAACCCTAGCCCTAGCTCTAACCCTAACCCTAGCTCTAACCCTAACTCTAACCCTAACCTTAACCTTAGCCATAACCCTAACTCTATCCCTAACCCTAACCTTAACCCTAGCCCTAACCCTAAAACTAACCCTAACATTAACCCTAGCCCTAGCCCTAACCATAACAATAACCATAACACTAGCCCTTGCCCTAGCCTTGACCCTAACCCTAACCCTATCTCTAACTCTAACCCTAACCCTACCCTAGCTCTAACCCTAAATCTAACCCTAACCCTAGCTGTAACACTAGCCCTAGCCCTAACCTAACCCTAACACTAGCTCTAACCGTAGCTCTAACCGTAGCCCTAACCGTAGTTCTAACCCTAACACTAGCAATAACTCTAACACTAGCCCTAGATTATCCCTAACCCTAACCCCAACCCTAACCCTAACAATAACCCTAGCTCTAACCCTAACCCTAACCCTAATCTTAACCTTAACCATAACCTTAACCTTAACCCTAGTTCTAACCCTAACCCTAGCTCTAACACTAAACCTTAACCTTAACCATATGTCTAACCCTAACCCTATCCCTAGCCCTAACCCTAACCCTAGCCCTAAACCATAACTTTAACCCTAGCTCTAACCCTAACACTAACCCTAGCTATAACCCTAACCCTATCTCTAACCCTAACCCTAAACGTAGCCCTAGCCCTAACCCTAACCCTAAACTTAACCCTAGTTCTAACACTAACCCTAACCCTAGCCCTAACTCTAACCCTAGCCCTAACTCTAACCCTAGCCCTAACCCTAACCATAACCCTAGCTCTAACCCTAACCCTAGCTCTAACCCTGACCATAACCCTACCCCTAACTATAGCCCTAACCCTAACCCTAACTTTAACCATAACCCATAACCCTAACCCTAGCCCTAACTCTAACCCTCACATTAACCAAAGCTTTATCCTTAACCCTTACCCTAGCTCTAACTCTAACCCCAGCTCTAACACTAACCGTAACCCTAGCCCTAACCCTAACCCTAGCCCTATCCCTAGCCATAGCCCTAACCCTAACCCTAATCTTAACCTTAACCATAACCTTAACCCTAGCTCTAACCCTAACTCTAGCCCTAGCACTAAACCATAACCTTAACCCTAGCTCTAACCCTAACACTAACCCTAACCCTAGCTCTAACCATAACCCTAACCCTAACCCTAGCTCTAACCCAAACCCTAACCCTAGCTCTGACACTAACCCTAACCCTAACCCAAACCCTAACCCTAACCATACCCCTAGCTCTAACCCTAGCCCTAAAATTAACCCTAACTCTAATCCTAATTCTAACCCTAACCTTAACCCTAATCCTAAACCTAACCCTAACCTTAACCCTAATTTTAACCCTAACATAACCCTAACGCTAACCCTAATCTTAACCCTAACTCTAACCTTATCCTTAACCCTAACCCTAAACCTAACCCTGAACCTAACCATAATCCTAACCCTAACCCTAACCTTACCCCTAGCTCTAACCTTAGCCCTAACCTTAACCCTAACTCTAATCCTAACCCTAACCTTAACCCTAATCCTAACCCTAAACATAACCCTAATCCTAACCCTAACCCGAACCTTAAACCTAACCTTAACCATAACCATAATTCTAACCCTAACCCAAAACTTCCCCCTATCATTAAAACTAACCCGAACCATGAACATAACATCGACCCTATCCGTAACTTAACCCTAACCTTAACATTAAAACTAATTATAACATTAACCCTATCCATAACCCAAACCAAATCTTAACCCTAACGTTAACGTTATCCCTATCCTCAACCTTAACCCTAAATTTAACCCTAAACTTTACCTTAACATTAACGTTAACCCTATCCTCAACCTTAACCTAAACTTTACCCTAAACTTTACCCTAACCTTAAAGTTATCCCTATCCTCAACCTTAACTCTAAACTTAACCTTTACCCTAACCTTACCTTAACCTTAAACTTATCCATAACCTCAACCTTCACCCTCAACCTAATACTAACGCTGAACTTAAACTAAACATTAAATCTAACCCTAACCTTCACTTTAATCTTAACCATAATCCTAATCTTAACCCTAACATTAACCTCAACCTAAACTTAACCTAATCCCAACCTTAACTCTAACCTTAACCTTAACCTTAACCCTAACCTTAAACTCAATCCTAACCTTAACCTTAACCCTAACCCTAACATTGAGATAAATCTTAGTATGTGATAAAGTGTACAGTTTTGCATGGACAAAAAAATAGGGAGAGATCACTTTAAATTATGAGCCTGAACTAGGCAATAATATTATTATTCTTTGAAATGTTTCGCTGCTTTCGTATCTACACGCTAGATGTTTCTACACCTTAGATATTTCTACACCCTAGATGTTTCTACACCCTAGATGTTTCTACAGTCTAGATGTTTCTACACCCTAGATGTTTCTACACACTAGATGTTTCTACACCTAGATGTTTCTACACCCTAGATGTTTCAACGCCATAGATGTATCTACACCCTAGATGTTTCTACACCCTAGATGTTTCAACGCCATAGATGTATCTACACACTAGATGTATCTACACACTAGATGTTTCTACACCCTAGATGTTTCTACACCCTAGATGTTTCAACGCCATAGATGTATCTACACTCTAGATGTTTCTACACCGTAGATGTTTCTACACCCTAGATGTATCTACACCCTAGATGTTTCTACACCCTAGATGTTTCTACACCCTAGATGTTTCTACACGCTAGATGTATCTACACCTTAGATGTTTCTACACGCTAGATGTTTCTACACCTTAGATGTTTCTACACCCTAGATGTTTCTACACCTTAGATGTTTCTACACCTTAGATGTTTCTACACCTTAGATGTTTCTACACCCTAGATGTTTCTACACCTTAGATGTTTCTACACACTAGATGTTCTACACCCTAGATGTATCTACACCTTAGATGTTTCTATACCCTAGATGTTTCTATACCCTAGATGTTTCTACACCCTAGATGTATCTACACCATAACCTTAACCCTAATCCTAACCTAACCCTAATCCTAACCCTAACCTTAACCCTAATCCTAACCTTAAACCCAATCCTAAACCTAACCCTAACCTTAACCTTAACGCTAACCCTAATTTTAACCCTAACCCTAACATTAACCCTAACCTAACCCTGAACCTAACCCTAACCCTAATCTTAACCTTAACCCTTAATCCTAATCCTAACCCTAATCCTAATCCTAAACCTAACCTTAATCCTAATCCTATCTCTAACCCTAACCCTAACCCGAACCTTAAACCTAACCTAACCATAACCATAATACTAACCCTAACCCAAACTTTCCCCTATCATTAAAACTAACCCGAACCATGAACATAACATCGACCCTATCCCTAACTTAACCCTAACCTTAACATTAAATCTAATTATAACATTAACCCTAACCATAACCCAAACCAAATCTTAACGCTAACCCTAATCTTAACGCTAACCCTAACGTTAACCGTAACACTAAATCTAGCTAACCTTATCATAAACATTAATCTTAACTTTAACCCCTTCCCTACCCTGAACCCTAACCCTAACCTTAACGTTATCCCTATCCTCAACCTTAACCCTAAACTTAACCCTAAACTTTACCCTAACCTTAACATTATCCCTATCCTCAACCTTAACTCTAAACTTAACCTTTACCCTAACCCTAACCTTAACCCTAACCTTAAACTTATCCATAACCTCAACCTTCACCCTCACCCTAACACTAACGCTGAACTTAAACTGAACCTTAACCCTAACTTTAACCTTCACTTTAACCTTAACCCTAAATCTAATCTCAGCAATAACCTAAACTCTAACCTCAACCCTAACCATAACCTTTACCCTAACCTAAACTTTCACCTTAAACGTAACCTTAACCCTAACTTTAATCTTAACCTTAACTCTAACCTTAACCTTAACCATAACCCTAATCTTAACCCTAACCATAACCCTAACCTTAACCCTAACCCTAACATTAAACTTAACCTTAACCCTAACATTAACCTTAACCTTAACCCTAACCCTAACCTTAACCCTAAAAAAGCCTTAACCTTAACCCTAACCTTAACCTTAACCCTAACCCTAACCATAAAACCTAACCTTGACCTCAATACTAACCTTAACCCTAACCCTAACATTAACCCTAAAAAAGCCTTAACCTTAACCCTAACTTTAAAACTAATCTTAACCTTAATCCTAACCCTAACCTTAACCCTAACCTTAACCTCAATCCTAACCTTAACGTTAACCCTAACCTTAACACTAACCTTAACCTTAACCCTAATCTTAACCCTATCATTAAACTTAACCCTAACATTAACCTTAACCCTAACCTTAACCCTAAAAAGCCTTAACCTTTACCCTAACGTTAACCCTAACCATAAAACCTACACTTAACCACAATACTAACCCTAACCTTAACATTAACCCTAACCTTAACCCTAAAAAAGCTTTAACCTTAACCCTAACCTTAACACTAGCCTTAACCTTAACCCTAACCCTAACCTTAACTTCAGTCCTAACCCTAACCCTAACCTTAACACTAACCTTAACCTTAACCATAACCCTAACCTTAACCCAAACCTTAACCTCAATCCTAACCCTAACCTTAACCTTAACCCTAACCTTAACCTCAATCCTAAACCTAACCTTAACCTTAACCCTAACATTGAGATAAATCTTAATATGTGATAAAGTGTATAGTTTTGCCTGGACAACAAAATAGGGAGAGATCACTTTAATTTATGACCCTGAACTAGGTAATAATCTTGTTAATATTCTTTGAAATGTTTCGCTGCTATCCTATCTACACCCTAGATGTTTCTACACCCTAGTTGTTTCTACACCCTAGATGTTTCTACACCCTAGATGTTTCTACAACCTCGATGTTTCTACACCCTAGATGTTTCTGCAACCTAGATGTTTCTGCAACCTAGATGTATCTACAAGCTAGATGTTTCTACGACTTAGATGTTTCTACACCATAGATGTTTCTACACCATAGATGTTTCTACACCATAGATGTTTCTACAACCTAGATGTTTCTACACCCTAGATGTTTCTACACCCTAGATGTTTCTACACCCTAAATGTATGTACGCCCTAGATGTATCTACAACCTAGACGTTTCTACACCCTAGATGTTTCTACACCCTAAATGTATCTACACCCTAGATGTTTCAACGCCATAGATGTTTCTACACCCTAGATGTTTCTACACCCTAGATGTATCTACACCCTAGATGTTTCTACACCCTATTTATTTCTACGCCCTAGATGTATCTACGCCCTAGATGTATCTACGCCCTAGATGTATCTACGCCCTAGATGTTTCTACGCCCTAGATGTTTCTACACCCTAGATGTATCTACACCCTAGATGTTTCTACACCCTAGATGTTTCTACACACTAGATGTTTCTACACCTAGATGTTTCTACACCCTAGATGTTTCTACACCCTAGATGTATCTACACCCTAGATGTATCTATACCCTAGATGTTTCTACACCGTAGATGTTTCTACACCTTAGATGTTTCTACACCCTAGATGTATCTACACCCTAGATGTTTCTACATCCTAGATGTATCTACAACCCAGATGTTCCTAACCCTAATCTTAACCAAACCTAACCTTATCCCTAATGCTAATCTTAACTCTAACCCTAACTCTAATCCTAATCCTAACCCTAATCCTAATCTAACCCTAACCCTAATCCCAACCCTACAGTAACCCTAACCCTAACCTAAGCTTAATTGTAACCCTAACCCTAATCCTAACCCAACCCTAACCCTAATCCTAACCTTATCCCTAACACAACCATAACTCTAACTTTAACCCTAAACCTAACTCTACCTTAACCCAAACCCTAACCATAAACTTAACCTAATCATAACCCAAACCTAATACTAACCCTAACCTTAACCATAATAGTAACCTAACCCTAATCATAACCTTATCCCTAACACAACCATAACTCTAACTCTAACTTTAACCCTAACACTAACCCTAACTCTACCTTAACCTAACCATAAACTTAACCCTAATCTTAACCCAAACCTAATCCTAACCCTAACCTTAACCCTAATAGTAACCCAACCTTAACCCTAATCCTAACTTTAAATCTATCCTTAACCCTAACCCTAATCCTAACCCAACCCTAACTCTGACCCAAACGCTAACCTTAAGTCTAACCCAAACACTAACCCTAACCTTAACTCAAACCTTAACCCTAACCTTTAACTTAACCATAAGCTTAACTCTAACCTTAACTCTAACCTTAAGCCTAACCCTAACCCTGTCCCTAACCCTAACCCTAACCCTAACCCTAACCTTAACCCTAACCCTGTCCCTAACTTTAACCCTTACCTTAACCCTAATCCTAACCCAACCTTAACCCTAAAAATAACCCTAACCTTAACCCTATCCCTAATCCTACCCTTAACTTTAACTCTAACCTTAACCCTAACACTAATCCTAACCCAACCCTAACCCTAATCTTAACCATAACCTTAAATCTAACTTTAACCCTAATCCTAACCTTAACTCTAACCCTAACCCTAACCGTAACCCTAAACTTAACCCCAATCCTAACCCAACCCTAACCCTAATCTTAACCCTAATCCTACCCCAACCATAACCCTAATCCTAACCTTAAACCTAATCCTAATCCAACCCTAACACTAACCCTAACCTTAACCCTAATCCTAACCTAACCCTAATCCTAACCCTAACCTTAACCCTAATCCTATCCTTAAACCTAACCCTAACCTTAACCTTACTCTTAACCCTAACCTTAATCTTAACGCTAACCCTAATTTTAACCCTAACCTTAACCCTAACCCTAACCGTAACATTAACACTAACCCTAAACCTAACCCTGAACCTAACCCTAACACTAATCCTAACCTTAACCCTTAATCCTAATCCTAATCCTATCTCTAACCCGAACACTAATCTTATCCTTTACCCTAACCCGAACCTTAAACCTAACCTTAACCATAACCATAATTCTAACCCTAACCCAAGACTTTCCCCTATCATTAAAACTAACCCGAACCATGAACATAACATCGACCCTATCCCTAACTTAACCCTAACCTTAACATTAAATCTAATTATAACATTAACCCTAACCATAACCCAAACCAAATATTAACGATAACCCTAATCTTAACTCTAACCCTAACGTTAACCTTAACACTAAATCTAGCTAACCTGAAACCTAACCTTATCATAAACATTAATCTTAACTTTAACCTCTTCCCTACCCTTATCCCTAACCTTAACGTTAGCCTATCCTCAACCTTAACCCTAAACTTAACCCTAACCTTAAAGTTATCCCTATCCTCAACCTTAACTCTAAACTTAACCTTTACCCTAACCCTAACCTTAAACCTAAAATAAACTTATCCATAACCTCAACCTTCACCCTCACCCTAACACTAACGCTGAACCTAATCTTAACCTTAACTTTAACCTTAACCCTAAACCTAATCTCAGCAATAACATAAACTCTAACCTCAACCATAACCATAACATTTACCCTAACCTAAACTTTCACCTTAACCTTAACCCTAACATTAACCATAACCCTAACCTTAACCTTAACCATAACCTTAACCGTAACCCTAACCTTAACCGTAACCTTAACCGTAACCCCAACCCTAACCCTAATCCTAAACCTTAAACTTAACCTTAACCCTAACCCTAACATTAACCTTAACCTTAACCCTAACCTTAACCCTAACCCTAACCTTAACCCTAACCTTAACCCTAAACCTAACCCTAAGCTTAATTATAACCATAACCCTAACCATAACCTTAACCCTAACCTTAACCCTAATCCTAACCCAAACCTAACCCTTATCCTAACCTTATCCCTAACACAACCATAACTCTAACTTTAACCCTAACTCTACCTTAACCCTAACCCTAACCATAAACTTAACCGTAATCCTACCCAAACCTAATCCTAACCCTAATCTTAACCCTAATAGTAACCCAACCCTAACCTTATCCCTAACACAACCATAACTCTAACTTTAACCCTAACCCTAACTCTACCTTAACCCTAACACACACCATAAACCTAATCCTAACCCAAACCTAATCCTAACCCTAACCCTAACCTTAACCCTAATAGTAACCCAACCCTAACCATAATCTTAACTTTAAATCTATCCTTAACCCTAACCCTAATCCTAACCTAACCCTAACTCTGACCCCAACGCTAACCTTAACTCTAACCCAAACACTAACCCAAACCTTACCCTAACTTTTAACTTAACCCTAAGCTTTAACCTTAACTCTAACCTTAAGCCTAACCCTAACCCTGTCCCTAACCTTAACCTTAACCCAGTCCCTAACTTTAACCCTTACCTTAACCCTATCCTTAACCCTAATCCTAACCCAACCCTAACCCTAATCTTAACCATAACCTTAAATCTAACCTTAACCCTAACAGTAATCCTAACCAACCTAAACCCTAACTCTAACTTTAACCCTAACCCTTACCCTTACCCTAACCTTAAACCTAATCCTAATCCAACCCTAACACTAACCCTAACCTTAACCCTAACCTAATCCTAATCCTAACCCTAACCTTAAACCTAAACCTAACCCTAACCCTAACCTTAACCCTACTCTTAACCCTAACGCTAACCCTAATTTTAACCCTAATCTTAACCCTAACCCTAACATTAACCCTAAACCTAACCCTGAACCTAACACTAATCCTAACCTTAACCCTTAATCCTAATCCTAACCCTAAAACTAACCTTAATCTTACTCCTATCTCTAACCCTAACCCTAACCCTTACCCTAACCCGAACCTTAAACCTAACCTTAACCATAACCATAATTCTAACCCTAACCCAAAACTTTCCCCAATCATTAAAACTAACCCGAACCATGACCATAACATCGACCCTATCCCTAACTTAACCCTAACCTTAACATTAAATCTAATTATAACATTAACCCTAACCATAACCCAAACCAAATCTTAACGCTAACCCTAATCTTAACTCTAACCATAACGTTAACCGTAACACTAAATCTAGCTAACCTGAAACCTAACCTTATCATAAACATTAATCTTAACTTTAACCCCTTCCCTACCCTCAACCCTAACCTTAACCTTAACGTTATCCCTATCCTCAACCTTAACCCTAAACTTAACCCTAAACTTTACCCTAACCTTAAAGTTATCCCTATCCTCAAAATTAACTCTAAACTTAACCTTTACCCTAACCCTAACCCTAACCTTAACCCTAACCTTAACCCTAACCTTAACCCTAACCTTAAACTTATCCATAACCTCAACCTTCACCCTCACACTAACACTAACGCTGAACTTAAACTGAACCTTAACCCTAACTTTAACCTTCACTTTAACCTTAACACTAAAACTAATCTCAGCAATAACCTAAACTCTAACCTCAACCCTAACCATAACCTTTACCCTAACCTAAACTTTCACCTTAAACGTAACCTTAACCCTAACTTTAAACTTAACCTTAACTCTAACCTTAACCTTAACCCTAACCCTAACCCTAACCATAACCCTAATCTTAACCCTAACCATAACCCTAGCCTTAACCTTAACCCTAACCCTAACATTAACCTTAACCTTAACCTTAACCCTAAAAAAGCCTTAGCCTTAACCTTAACCCTAACCTTAACCCTAACCCTAACATTAACCTTAATCCTAACCATAAAACCTAACCTTAACCTCAATACTAACCCTAACCTTAACCCTAACCCTAACCTTAACCCTAAAAAAGCCTTAACCTTAACCCTAACCCTAACCTTAACCATAACCATAACCTTAACCTCCATCCTAACCCTAACCTTAACCTTAACCCTAACCCTAACCTTAACACTAACCTTAACCTTAACCCTAACCTTAACCCTATCCCTAAACTTAACCCTAACCTTAACCTTAACCTTAACCCTAACCCTAACCTTAACCCTAAAAAAGCCTTGACCTTAACCCTAATCTTAACCCTATCCTTAACCTTAACCCTAACCCTAACCATAAAACCTAACCTTAACCTCAATACTAACCCTAACCTTAACACTAACCCTAACTTAACCCTAAAAAAGCCTTAACCTTAACCTTTACATTAACCTTAACTCTAACCTTAACCTCAATCCTAACCCTAACCTTAACCTTAACCCTAACCTTAACACTAACCTTAATCTTAACTTTACCCTAACCTTAATCCTTACCTTAACCTCAATCCTAACCCTAACCTTAACCTTAACCCTAACCTTAACATTAACCTTAACCTTAACCCGAACCCTAACCCTAACCTTAACCCTAACCTTAACCTCAATCCTAAACCTAACCTTAACCCTAACCCTAACATTGAGATAAATCTTAGTATGTGATAAAGTGTACAGTTTTGCCTGGACAACAAAATAGGGACAGATCACTTTAATTTATGACCCTGAACTAGGCAATAATCTTGTTAATATTCTTTGAAATTTTTCGCTGCTCTCCTATCTACACCATAGATGTTTCTACACCCTAGTTGTTTCTACACCCCAGATGTTTCTACACCCCAGATGTTTCTACACCCCAGATGTTTCTACAACCTAGATGTTTCTACAACCTAGATGTTTCTACACCCTAGATGTTTCTACAACCTAGATGTTTCTACACCCTAGATGTTTCTACGCCCTAGATGTATCTACGCCCTAGATGTTTCTACACCCTAGATGTTTCTACACCCTAGATGTTTCTACACCCTAGATGTTTCTACACCCTAGATGTTTCTACACCCTAGATGTATCTACACCATAGATGTTTCTACACCCTAGATGTATCTACACCCTAGATGTATCTACACCCTAGATGTTTCTACACACTAGATGTTTCTACACACTAGATGTTTCTACACCCTAGATGTCTCTACACACTAGATGTATCTACACACTAGATGTATCTACACCCTAGATGTTTCTACACCTTAGATGTTTCTACACCTTAGATGTTTCTACACCCTAGATGTATCTACACCCTAGATGTATCTACACCCTAGATGTATCTACACCCTAGATGTCTCTACACACTAGATGTCTCTACACACTAGATGTATCTACACCCTAGATGTTTCTACGCCCTAGATGTTTCTACGCCCTAGATGTATCTACACCCTAGATGTTTCTACGCCCTAGATGTATCTACACCCTAGATGTATCTACGCCCTAGATGTATCTACACCCTAGATGTATCTACACCCTAGATGTATCTACACCCTAGATGTTTCTACACCCTAGATGTATCTACACCCTAGATGTATCTACACCCTAGATGTTAGGATGATGAGGGTGATAGTAGGAACGTTGATAATGTTACACTGTAGGGGACACTCCCATTTACTATGTTTATCACTCACATTTACTATGTTTATCACTCACATTTACTATGTTTATCACTCACATTTACTATGTTTATCACTCACATTTACTATGTTTATCACTCACATTTACTATGTTTATCACTCACATTTACTATGTTTATCACTCACATTTACTATGTTTATCACTCACATTTACTATGTTTATCACTCACATTTACTATGTTTATCACTCACATTTACTATGTTTATCACTCACATTTACTATGTTTATTCCTCACATTTACTATGTTTATCCCTCACATTTACTATGTTTATCACTCACATTTACTATGTTTATCACTCACATTTACTATGTTTATCACTCACATTTACTATGTTTATCACTCACATTTACTATGTTTACCACTCACATTTACTATGTTTATCACTCACATTTACTATGTTTATGTAAAGAGATGCGGGGGATGAATCATAAATGATCAACGGCTCAGCAATCGAAAACAGCAAAGTGTGTAGTACACAAGAGGCATTTTCAGTGCACGAAAGATGATTATGGCAGACCAACGTCAAAAGAGATCGGAGCCTCATCACGTACTATTTCAAAGAAAGCAATGGAGAGAAATTCAAACATGGACATTAGACAAGAAAGGAGAATAGAAAATTGAAGCCTTTGAAATGTGGATCTACAGAAGAATATGAAGAAGTGGGTCGAAAGAAAAGAAAACAAATGATGAAGTCTTAAAACAACTAAAAATGAAAGAGAACTACTAAATACAGTTCAAACAAGACAAATGAAATTCTGGGGACAAGTTAAAAGACACAGCAGCCTACTAAAAGTAATCTTGGAAGGTAAATACAATTAAAAGATGCAGGTTCAGACAAAGACTAACATGGACGAGTAACATCAAAAAATGGACAAGCCAGCCTATGACAACCTGCACCATCAAAGCAAGAGACAGAGCGGAGTGGCGCTCCATGGTAGCCAACCTTCGATGCGGGGATATCACTCGATGATGATCAATGATCATGGGTCACTGACATAAACAAAAATAAAGTTAAAAAGTTACATACAAAAAGTCAAATAATTGCACATACAAAGACACAAATATATGTGATAGGATAAACTCAAACAACAGCAGCTGGGATGGAAAATATATCGAGATAAGGCAGAAATTATTAGAATTAATGCAGTTAGCAATAACCAAATAACAATAGGAGAAATACTACTACTAGACGTACAGTCTTACATATATCTGAGCAGTAATATCGGTAAAGAAGGAAGAACGGAGAATGATATCAAACTAAGGATAAAAGAACGGAGAATGATATCAAACTAAGGATAAAAGAACGGAGAATGATATCAAACTAAGGATAAAAGAACGGAGAATGATATCAAACTAAGGATAAAAGAACGGAGAATGATATCAAACTAAGGATAAAAGAACGGAGAATGATATCAAACTAAGGATAAAAGAACGGAGAATGATATCAAACTAAGGATAAAAGAACGGAGAATGATATCAAACTAAGGATATCAAAAGCAATAGGAGAATTCGTAGCACTAAGAAACACTGGAAATTCAATGAAATTAGGTTAATTACAAAAATAATATTATTAAAACTCTAATGTTAAGTCCGTCCTATTATATGGCTGTGAAACATGGAGAACAAGAAACATGGCAATCATGAAGATACAGACTTTCAATAATGAATGCTTGTGCAGAATAAAAGGGTGGAAATGGCAGGACAAAATAACTAACACAGAATTGTGGAAAAGTACCAGTCAAATAGCGGTGGACAAAGAGATACAACAAAATAAATGGCGCTGGATAGGACTCTAACTGTGAGTATTACACGACAGGCACTTTTATGGAATCTCCAAGGAAAAAGACGAAGAGGAAGACCAACATTTTCTTTGAGAAGACAGACAGAAGCAGTGATGAAAATGATGGGGAAGACGTGGAATGAACTTAAAAGAATGGCAAGAAACAGAGGCTTGGAAAGTGTTGGTTGAAGACCTATGCTCCACAGGGAGCTGAAAATGTTTGTTGAAGACCTATGCTCCACCAGGAATTGAAAGTGTTGGTTGAAGACCTATGCTCCACAGGGAGCTGAAAGTGTTTGTTGAAGACCTATGCTCCACAGGGAGCTGAAAGTGTTTGTTGAAGACCTATGCTCCACCAGGAATTGAAAGTGTTGGTTGAAGACCTATGCTCCACAGGGAGCTGAAAGTGTTTGTTGAAGACCTATCCTCCACCAGGAATTGAAAGTGTTTGTTGAAGACCTATGCTCCACATGGAGCTGAAAGTGTTTGTTGAAGACCTATGCTCCACGGGAATCTGAAAGTGTTTGTTAAAGACCTATGCTCCACTGGAAGCAGAAGCTGTTTATTAAAGACCTATGCTCCACTGGAAGCTAAAACTATTAAAGACATATGCTCCATTGGAAGCTGAAACTGTTTGTTGAAGACATATGCTCCATTGGAAGCTGAAACTGTTTGTTGAAGACATATGCTCCATTGGAAGCTGAAACTGTTTGTTGAAGACATATGCTCCATTGGAAGCTGAAACTGTTTGTTGAAGACATATGCTCCATTGGAAGCTGAAACTGTTTGTTGAAGACATATGCTCCATTGGAAGCTGAAACTGTTTGTTGAAGACATATGCTCCATTGGAAGCTGAAAACTGTTTGTTGAAGACCTATGCTCCATTGGAAGCTGAAACTGTTTGTTGAAGACATATGCTCCACAGGGAGCTGAAACTGCTTTGTTGAAGACCAATGCTCCACAGGGAGCTGAAACTGTTTTGTTGAAGACCAATGCTCCACAGGGAGCTGAAACTGTTTTGTTGAAGACCAATGCTCCACAGGGAGCTGAAACTGTTTTGTTGAAGACCTATGCTCCACAGGGAGCTGAAACTGTTTTGTTGAAGACCTATGCTCCACAGGGAGCTGAAACTGTTTTGTTGAAGACCTATGCTCCACAGGGAGCTGAAACTGTTCTGTTGAAGACCTATGCTCCTCAGGGAGCTGAAACTGTTTTGTTGAAGACCTATGCTCCACAGGGAGCTGAAACTGTTTTGTTGAAGACCTATGCTCCACAGGGAGCTGAAAGTGTTTTGTTGAAGACCTATGCTCGACAGTGAGCTGAAAGTGTTTGTTGAAGAACTATGCTCCTCAGGGAGCTGAAACTGTTTTGTTGAAGACCTATGCTCCTCAGGGAGCTGAAACTGTTTTGTTGAAGACCTATGCTCGACAGTGAGCTGAAACTGTTTTGTTGAAGACCTATGCTCCTCAGGGAGCTGAAACTGTTTTGTTGAAGACCTATGCTCCACAGGGAGCTGAAACTGTTTTGTTGAAGACCTATGCTCCACAGGGAGCTGAAACTGTTTTGTTGAAGACCTATGCTCCACAGGGAGCTGAAAGTGTTTTGTTGAAGACCTATGCTCGACAGTGAGCTGAAAGGAATAAATAAAACGATTTACACAGAAAATAAAAAAAACATATGAAAGGATAGATTCACATACAAATAACGTGGAAGGATAGACTGAAACACAGATACATCATCATCATCGTCATCAAGTACCGTGCCTGCTGGCGTAGGTGATCATGTCTCTCCACAACTTTCGATCTCGTCAGTTATTTATCACGCTTGTTCTTGACCTTCTGTCAAGATGTTGTTTCTATCAAAAATACAGGAAATGATAGAAACACACACAGAAACAAAAATACAGGAAATGATAGAACCACACACAGAAACAAAAATACAGGAAATGATAGAAACACACGCAGAAACAAAAATACAGGAAATGATAGAACCACACACAGAAACAAAAATACAGGAATGATAGAACCACACACAGAAACAAAAATACAGGAAATGATAGAAACACACACAGAAACAAAAATACAGGAAATGATAGAACCACACACAGAAACAAAAATACAGGAAATGATAGAACCACACACAGAAACAAAAATACAGGAAATGATAGAACCACACACAGAAACAAAAATACAGGAAATGATAGAACCACACACAGAAACAAAAATACAGGAAATGATAGAAACACACACAGAAACAAAAATACAGGAAATGATAGAACCACACACAAAGAACCAAAAATACAGGAAATGATAGAACCACACACAGAACCAAAAATACAGGAAATGGATAGAAACACACACAGAAACAAAAATACAGGAAATGATAGAACCACACACAGAAACAAAAATACAGGAAATGGATAGAAACACACACAGAAACAAAAATACAGGAAATGATAGAAACACACACAGAAACAAAAATACAGGAAATGATAGAACCACACACAGAAACAAAAATACAGGAAATGATAGAAACACACACAGAAACAAAAATACAGGAAATGATAGAACCACACACAGAAACAAAAATACAGGAAATGATAGAACCACACACAGAAACAAAAATACAGGAAATGGATAGATCCACACACAGAAACAAAAATACAGGAAATGGATAGATCCACACACAGAAACAAAATACAGGAAATGATAGAACCACACACAGAAACAAAAATACAGGAAATGGATAGATCCACACACAGAAACAAAAATACAGGAAATGGATAGATCCACACACAGAAACAAAAATACAGGAAATGATAGAACCACACACAGAAACAAATATACAGGAAATGATAGATCCACACACAGAAACAAATATACAGGAAATGATAGAACCACACACAGAAACAAATATACAGGAAATGGATAGATCCACACACAGAAACAAAAATACAGGAAATGATAGAACCACACACAGAAACAAATATACAGGAAATGGATAGATCCACACACAGAAACAAAAATACAGGAAATGGATAGATCCACACACAGAAACAAATATACAGGAAATGAATAGATCCACACACAGAAACAAAAATACAGGAAATGGATAGATCCACACACAGAAACAAAAATACAGGAAATGGATAGATCCACACACAGAAACAAAAATACAGGAAATGGATAGATCCACACACAGAAACAAAAATACAGGAAATGATAGAAACACACACAGAAACAAGAACACACGAATGGATAGAACCACACACAGAAACAAATATACAGGAAATGATAGAACCACACACAGAAACAAAAATACAGGAAATGATAGAAACACACACAGAAACAAAAATACAGGAAATGATAGAACCACACACAGAAACAAAAATACAGGAAATGATAGAAACACACACAGAAACAAAAATACAGGAAATGATAGAACCACACACAGAAACAAAAATACAGGAAATGATAGAACCACACACACAGAACCAAAAATACAGGAAATGATAGAACCACACACAGAACCAAAAATACAGGAAATGGATAGAAACACACACAGAAACAAAAATACAGGAAATGATAGAACCACACACAGAAACAAAAATACAGGAAATGGATAGAAACACACACAGAAACAAAAATACAGGAAATGATAGAAACACACACAGAAACAAAAATACAGGAAATGATAGAACCACACACAGAAACAAAAATACAGGAAATGATAGAAACACACACAGAAACAAAAATACAGGAAATGATAGAACCACACACAGAAACAAAAATACAGGAAATGATAGAAACACACACAGAAACAAAAATACAGGAAATGATAGAAACACACACAGAAACAAGAACACACGAATGGATAGAACCACACACAGAAACAAATATACAGGAAATGATAGAACCACACACGGAAACAAAAATACAGGAAATGATAGAACCACACACAGAAACAAAAATACAGGAAATGATAGAAACACACACAGAAACAAGAACACACGAATGGATAGAACCACACACAGAAACAAATATACAGGAAATGATAGAACCACACACAGAAACAAAAATACAGGAAATGATAGAACCACACACAGAAACAAAAATACAGGAAATGATAGAACCACACACAGAAACAAAAATACAGGAAATGATAGAAACACACACAGAAACAAAAATACAGGAAATGATAGAACCACACACAGAAACAAAAATACAGGAAATGATAGAAACACACACAGAAACAAGAACACACGAATGGATAGAACCACACACAGAAACAAATATACAGGAAATGATAAAACCACACGCAGAAACAAAATACATGAATGGATAGATCCACACGCAGTATTAAAAATACATGAATGGATAGATCGACACACAGAAACAAAAATACATGAATAGATAGAACCACACACAGAAACAAAAATACATGAATAGATAGAACCACACACAGAAACAAAAAAACACGAAAGGATAATACAAACTCACACACGCAGCAAATATTATCCTTAACTTTCATCTTTCACAAATGTTATCTTTTCATCTTTCCAAGACACTTTTATAAACTTTTTTTAAGTCTTAATTTCCTTGTAATGATAAAAAAAAAAAATTGATAAAGTGCTGCACAGATGAGGTCACCCATCATGTCCGGATTACAAGGAATATGCTCCTGTCATTACCACTTCTCCGTCTTTGATTATTTTATCTCAGTCCCTTTCATTAACGGAAATGGATTAACCATCTTTACCGACTTTGTTCTAAGGATCAAATAGTATCTTTATGAAAACCTGTCATATGTTTAGAGTACTTTGAGTAGGAATCAAAGTAGGAAAAAATACTAGTAAAATAATGAAGAACATCGTTATACCTTTCATATGGATTTGGTATTATTGCTTATATGTTATGGCAATCAGCATTTGTTGACAGCACTACGCTACCTCTATACGGATCAGAAACTTGGACTACCTATGCAGGGCAGGAGAAAAGGTGAAACAGCTTTCATGTACGTTGCCTTCGCAAGATTATGAACATCAAATGGCAGGACAAAGTAACTAACACTAATGTCTTACAACGAGCCAAACTCTCATCGATCATGGCAGGACAAAGTAACTAACTCTAATGTCTTACAACTAGCCAAACTGCCATCGATCATGGCAGGACAAAGTAACTAACTCTAATGTCTTACAACGAGCCAAACTCCCATCGATCATGGCAGGACAAAGTAACCAACTCTAATGTCTTACAACGAGCCAAACTCCCATCGATCATGGCAGGACAAAGTAACTAACTCTAATGTCTTACAACGAGCCAAACTCCCATCGATCATGGCAGGACAAAGTAACTAACTCTAATGTCTTACAACGAGCCAAACTCCCATCGATCATGGCAGGACAAAGTAACTAACTCTAATGTCTTACAACGAGCCAAACTCCCATCGATCATGGCAGGACAAAGTAACTAACTCTAATGTCTTACAACGAGCCAAACTCCCATCGATCATAGCAACACTTAGGATTCGTAGACTAAGGTGGCTGGGCCATGTAAGTAGAATGACAAACAATCGTATTCCCAAACAAATATTGTATGGCAAACTTAGGGACGGAAAGAGACCAAAAGGGCAGACCAGAGCTGATATAAAGATGTTTGCAAGGCTTCCTTGAGGGAATTCTCTATCAGTGAAAGAAACTGGGAAAATCTGGCTGAGAACTGTAGCACATGGAGAACAAACATAAAAAATGGCACAACTTTCGAGACAGTGCTGATATCAAATTCAGAAGACAAAAGGCACAAGAGAAAGGAGACAAGACCAGGTACCGCAAGTACACCTTGCTCGTTCTGTGGATGGATCTGTCTGTCCAGGATTGGCAAATTCAGCCACGAGAGAAGATGTTTAGTAAAGCAGCACCCAGTATGAGACACTAATGCTTTACCAAACTACTGACTTATCATGATTGCTTGCTACCAACCGTCTGTCAAGACAACAAAGGCCATATACTACTCCTATATTGTATTTCTTCACCAGAAATTGTTTTCTACCGAGTTAAGGCTGGTTTCAAAAACTCTTTCATTACGTTTCGCCGCACAGTGCTCCCTGTCTATTTCGCCCGTGTACGTCTCGCCAAATAGTGCGTCACTGTCAATTTGATTAGTGTGAACTGTCATGGAACCATATTCTTTTTACACGCCTTGTACCGTCTTGGTATTAATGAAATCTAATTCCTTGTTCAATTATCTAAAGATTCATATATAATATGTTATATGTTCATAATCATCATTGAGTGCCGTCTCCGCATCGAAGGTTGGCTACTATGGAGCGCCATTCCGCTCTGTCTCTTGCTTTGATGGTGCAGATTGCCATAGGTTGATTTGTCCATGTTTTGATGTTACTCGTCCATGTTAGTCTTGGTCTACCTCTGCCTCTTTTACCTTGCATTTTCCCTTCCAATATTACTTTTATTAGGCTGTTGTGTCTTTTAACACACCCTAAAAATTTAATTTGTCTTGTTCTAATGGTGTTTAGTAGTTCTCTTTTCATTTTTAGTTGTTTTAAACCTTCATCATGTGTTTTCTTTTCTTTCCATCCAATTCTTCATATTCTATAAATCCACATTTCAAAGGTTTCAGTTTTCTGTTCTGTTTTCTGGTCTAATGTCCATGTTTCTGCACCATACAGGAGTATTGAGAAGATGTAACGTTTTGCTCTTCTTAATGTTAGATAAATATAATATTGTAGATTAATTCTTAAAACCATGAACAATTGGGTCTCAGATATCTGTCCTGTTGCATCAATAAAAAGCTTACTTACGGTACGAGTTAATCTAGAAATCCCAGTGGATTGGGTGGATAGTCGAGCTACGGAGTTCGTGCACACCATTTTCTTCTGATTTTCTCTGGATTCTAGAGGAAGATATCGAGCACCTATGTGTTTGTCTGGTGTGCACTGATGATGATCCTAACACCAAACAAATAAAACATAATCTAGAAGTTATGATCGGGGTCTCTGATAGAAATCAAACTTAGCGTTCAGACATGTGGTGTCGTAACACTACGACACAGTTTAACGTCTTTTTATGTGGTGTCGTAACACTACGACACAGTTTAACGTCTTTTTATGTGGTGTCGTAACACTACGACACAGTTTAACGTCTTTTTATGTGGTGTCGTAACACTACGACACAGTTTAACGTCTTTTTATGTGGTGTCGTAACACTACGACACAGTTTAACGTCTTTTTATGTGGTGTCGTAACACTACGACACAGTTTAACGTCTTTATATGTGGTGTCGTAACACTACGACACAGTTTAACGTCTTTTTATGTGGTGTCGTAACACTACGACACAGTTTAACGTCTTTTTATGTGGTGTCGTAACACTACGACACAGTTTAACGTCTTTTTAACGATTGGAAAGAATTTGTATATAAAGGTAAAGCTGCGAATGTTTTACGAGATAAGATAGTTATTGTCATATCGGGAGATTTGAAACAGAGGATAATAGAGGATAACAGAGAGATAGAGAGAGATGGAGAGAGAGACGGAGATGAGAGAGAGAGAGAGAGATGGTGAGAGAGATGAAGAGAGAGAGACGAAGAGAGAGAGATGAAGAGAGAGATGAAGAGAGAGATGGAGAGAGAGATGGTGAGAGAGAGGGAGAGAGAGATGGAAAGAGATGAAGAGAGAGATGGTGAGAGATGGTGAGAGATGGTGAGAGATGGTGAGAGAGATTGAGAGAAAGATTAAGAGTGAGATGGAGAGAGTAAGAGAGATGGAGAGAGTAAGAGAGATGAGGAGAGAGTAAGAGAGATGGAGAGAGAAAGAGAAATGGAGAGAGTAAGAGAGATGGAGAGAGTAAGAGAGATGGAGAGAGTAAGAGAAATAGAGAAAGATATGGAGAGAGAAAGAGAGATGGAGAGAGATGGAGAGAGTAAGAGAGATGGAGAGAGTAAGAGAGATGGAGAGAGAAAGAGAAATGGAGAGAGTAAGAGAGATGGAGAGAGATGGAGAGAGTAAGAGAGATGGAGAGAGTAAGAGAAATGGAGAAAGATATGGAGAGAGAAAGAGAGATGGAGAGAGTAAGAGAGATGGAGAGAGTAAGAGAGATGGAGAGAGAAGAGAAATGGAGAAAGATATGGAGAGAGAAAGAGAGATGGAGAGAGTAAGAGAGATGGAGAGAGAAAGAGAAATGGAGAAAGATAAGAGAGAGATGGAGAGAGTAAGAGAGATGGAGAGAGTAAGAGAGATGGAGAGAGTAAGAGAGATGGAGAGAGTAAGAGAGATGGATAGAGTAAGAGATAGCATGTACAATGAGAATCTAAGATGTAGGAATTGAGATGTAGCTCGCTCAACACCGAGTAACGTCACATAGGACTCGCAACTTTTGTCACCACCCGTCTCTATTCTTGGCCAGATATTATAACATGAATATATGCCTGCTTCACATAGACTACACCAAAGCTTTTAATAGAGTACACCACAAACAACTTATAGAATGCCTAAAAGAGATACATCTAGATGACATGGACATACGACTAATATGTAATCTATACTGGGAGCAAACAACAATAATAAAATATAACAAGGAGAACTCTACACCCATGGACATAAAAAGAGGAGTAAGACAGGGATGCATCCTATCACCTTAATTGTTCAATCTATACACTGAGCAAATCTTTAAAAACATCATAGAGATGCCAGGCCTACAAATTAATGGAAAGATAATCAATAACCTAAGATATGCTGATGATACTGTTCTACTAGCAGAAAATCCTAAAGAACTACAATTACTTAATGTAATAAATATGACAACCAAAAAGTATGGACTAGATATGAATATCAAAAAGACTAAAACTATGAGCATAAACAAAGAAAATACTCAAAACCACAAGTGGATATAAAAAATGAAGGAATAGACCTGGAGACAGTTCAGAACTACAACTACCTTGGACATACTATAACCAGTGATGGAAAATGTACAACTGGAATAAATAAAAAAATAGGAATGGCAAAATGTAATTTTAATGTCATGAAGAACATGCTAACATCAAAACAAATAACACGAGGGCTAAAACTAAGAATAGCACAATGTTATGTCTTCTCAACATTCCTATATGGTGCAGAAACATGGACATTAGACAAGAAAACAGAACAGAGAATTGCAGCCTTTGAAATGTGGATATATAGAAAAATAGGTAGAATTGTATGGAAGGAAAAGAAAACAAACGATGAAGTCTTAAAACAACTAAAAATGAAAATAAAACTACTAAACGCAATTCAAACAAGACAAATGTGATTTTTGGGCCACGTTAAATGACACAACAGCCTACTAAAAGTAATCTTGGGGGGGGGGGGGAATACAAGATAAAAGAGGCAGAGGCAGACCGAGACTAACATGGACGAGTAACATTAAAAGATGGTCAAGTTTACCTGCACCATAAAAGCAAGAGACGGAGCAGAATAGCGCTCCATGGTAGCCAACCTTCGTTGCGGAGATGGCACTCGATAATGATGATTTAATCAACGTTTTTTATAATTTTCTGCCGTTTTTGCTACGCTGCTTCAGATGTCAAGAGTGGATTTAATTAATACCAGAAGGCAAAAGGAACCCCATCCGGTCTCATGGTGTATACAGGAAACGGTTATTGTGCACATTATTACTATTTACTGTCATGTTTTTTATTTAATGTGGTCAGCATTACGCCATGTCAGATTTGCTTGTGAGAGAACAAAACTAGGTACATGTACTCAATGGTGGCTGGATGAACCTTGATGAGGTTGATAGGAGACACACCTAGCCCTCATGTACAAACAGACCTCGTTAACCATGCTTTGACCTGACTACTAAAGTAAGAAGTCCCACGTTAAACCAATTGGCTATTATAGTTATAGTTCATATGTAGAAACTATTATAGTTATTGTTCATATGTAGAAACTATTATAGTTATAGTTCATATGTAGAAAACTATTATAGTTATAGTTCATATGTAGAAACTATTATAGTTATAGTTCATATGTAGAAACTATTATAGTTATAGTTCATATGTAGAAACTATTATAGTTATAGCTCATATGTAGAAACTATTATAGTTATAGTTCATATGTAGAAACTATTATAGTTATAGTTCATATGTAGAAACTATTATAGTTATAGTTCATATGTAGAAACTATTATAGTTATAGTTCATATGTAGAAACTATTATAGTTATAGTTCATATGTAGAAACTAAAAATTTTCAACTCAAATGTTAAGTCAGTTCTATTACATGGCTGTGAAACATGGAGAACAACAAAATTAACAATCATGAAGATACAGACTTTCATTAATGGATGCTTACGCAGAATAAAAGGATTGAAATGGCAGGACAAAATCACTAACATAGAATTATGGAAATGTACCGGTCAAACACCAGTGGATAAAGAGATACAGCGAAGACGATGGCGCTGGATAGGACACATATTGCGGAAGCCAACTGAGAGTATTACGCAACAGGCCCTTTTTATGGAATCCCCAGGGAAAAAGACAAAGAGGAAGACCAAGAAGTTTCTTGGAGAAGACAGATAGAAGCAGAGATGAAGATGATGGGGAAGACATGGAATGATCTTAAAAGAATGGCAAGAAGTAGAACGATTTGGAAAGTGTTTGTTGAAGACCTGTGCTCCACAGGGAGCTGAAAGGTAGAAGAAGAAGATAGTTACAGTTGTTCGAAGGCCCCGGTATCACTGCAAACGAATTAAAATCCATGACTGCTGAACCGCCCTGCCAGTGGAATCATCCGAATTAACATCTCATCGCATTGAAGGATACAAAGTCCCCATCACAGCACACACCAAAAGACGTCAGGCTTATCTGCACCGAAAGTGAACGCAGTCGAACTTTTCTTCGTCATAGGGTATCATCATTCATCGTAAACAATTGGAATATCTAAACACGATCCGGATGTATAACACAGGTCACGGTGTGCACAGAGCACTAAACTCAGTAGATCCTGCAGAAAGCAGAATTTGGAATATGAGGAAAATGCAACAAGGAACACTTTTCACAGACAGAGCTCACGGTTCCTGCCGCATATCCGCCATATTGACCGGAAGTGCATGCGCCTATTATAATGTTATATAACGTAGGTTAGGTAAGGTTCAATTAGGTTGGTTTGGGTTGAATTTGGCAGGCAAGACAAGACAAGGCAGACAGAAAAACAGAAAGTTGAATAAATAAACAGACAGATAGATAGATGGAAGGATGGATAGATAGATAGATAGATAGATAGATAGATAGATAGATAGATAGATAGATAGATAGATAGATAGATAGATAGATAGATGGATGGATGGATGGATGGATGGATGGATGGATGGATGGATGGGTGGGTGGGTGGGTGGGTGGGTGGGTGGGTGGGTGGGTGGGGGGATGGGTGGATGGATGACTTCACACAACATGAAAGTAAAAGTGTCACAGATGAATTCACACGTCGTAAAAACCATCAAAGTATGAGACTGTATTCACCCAGTAGAAAATAATGAATTTAGATTTCAATTCATAAAGCATGAAAAAAAAAAAAACCTGAACTGTGAGTTTAAACCACTCTACATGATGATGATAGTCGAGCAGCAAAAATTGATGGATCTCTGCTTTTATCATTGGCTACCCCACCCCCCCCCCCTTTTCTCCACCCCCACCCCCCCTTTTTACCCCGATGTCAAGGTCACAAGTGTATCCAGGCTCCGTTTTTACCTCCCCTGTTCGTCGATCTCTTGAGCCCTATAATGGAGAAAGTCTCATTTCTTCATGTTTCTAACAGCTCCTTTCAAATCTCTGTTTTTACGGCAGCTTCGCTGTCGATTTTCATGCCGTTTTCCCATCAAAGAAAACGATGAAATGGATCTGCTATTTTGTTGGGGTGTTTTTTTTTTTTTCCTTCCTGCCTCTTGCCATCTTGGCATACTTTGAGAACCTTTCACGTTAACTTTGCGGTTTTTTTTTTTCTTTCTTTCCGTGACAAAGTGCGTTCCCTTTTCTGTTGAAGACGTTTATTGTAATGGGTTGTCTGAAGAATTTTCTGGGAAAAATACAGAAACGGCGAAGTGGTGAGGAATCCAGCTCTCAGGCAGTAGAATCGGTAGCACGTTGGCTTCTCAGTTGTTGTTGTTGTTGACGAATTGCCACGAGTTGATCAGGGCAGGTTGCCCTTTGACTCATTGATGTGGCGGGTGGTAATTGCTTTCTTGACATTCTCGGCTCTCAATGGGAGAAGTTGGGAGTTCGTCTGTCCCAGGCTATGCTGAGAAACTACTAGCCCAGCCCAGAGGTACTGCAATACTGGATCCTCTATATCAGTAACAGCCACCACTACAGGGAACACGGCGATCCTAGCTTCTATACTAGCCTAGTCTTGAGGTAATGCAATACTCGGTCCTCTATATCAGTAACAGCCACCACTACAGGGAACACGGCGATCCTAGCTTCTATACTAGCCTAGTCTTGAGGTACTGCAATACTGGTCCTCTATATCAGTAACAGCCACCACTACAGGGAACACGGCGATCCTAGCTTCTATACTAGCCCAGTCTTGAGGTAATGCAATACTCGGTCATCTATATCAGTAACAGCCACCACTACGGGGAACACGGCGATCCTAGCTTCTATACTTGCCTAGTCTTGAGGTAATGTAATACTGGATCCTCTATATCAGTAACAGCCACCACTACAGGGAACACGGCGATCCTAGCTTCTATACTAGCCTAGTCTTGAGGTAATGTAATACTGGGTCCTCTATATCAGTAACAGCCACCACTACAGGGAACACGGCGATCCTAGCTTCTGTTAGCCAGTCTGGTTTGACGCAGACTGTTACCAGGGGAGACCACGAGGAGGTAGAACTGCTAGGTCTTGGTCGGCTGATGGTGCGCCGATCACTTTTATTGACACCGCATGTCGCAGGCGCTTCTGCTCCCCCTTGACTTCTCAGTTGAAAACTGCGCTGGTTCGTTCACTAGCGACAAGAAAGTATCTCAGCTGCGTTCACTTGAGGTGCTGATACGCCTCATGTCTTTTGACGAGTGATGTGTTTGCTATGGTGGGGACAGCAGAAGCCGTTCTCTGTTTGATTTTCGATGAGATGCTAATTCAGATGATTCCACTAGCACAAGCGGTTGAGCGATTATGGATTTTCATTCTTTTGCAGGGCCTTCGATTAACTATAACTATATAACTGTAAGTAGCTGAATACGCGGAAACAGAAATATTTTTTTACAATCTGCTATTGTGGCTGAGAAACATGGATGTTACATAACAAAGCTTAACAAATATTTATAAAACATTGTATGAGGAAAGTTCTGAAAATAGATAGAATGACGAGATCATAAATGAAACAAGGGTTAACCAAGAAACAGATTTTGAATAGAAAATGGAGAAGGGTTGGACACAAGCTAAGAAAACAAAATGCCAGCATAGCAATATATGCACTGACATGGAACCCACAGGGGAAAAGAATGCCAGTGAGGCATAGAAATACATGGAGAGGAAGTCATGAAAGCTCTTAAGAACATTGGCCTAAATTGTAGAGAAGTAAAGAAAATGTCCAAGAATAGGGATGGATGGAGAGACCTTGTCTGTGGTCTAGACTGGAGAGAAAGTGTCCAGAAATAGGGATGGATGGAGAGACCTTGTCTGTGGTCTAGACTAGAGAAAAGTAGAGAAAATGTCCAAGAATAGGGATGGATGGAGAGACCTTGTCTGTGGTCTAGACTGGAGAGAAGTAGAGAAAATGTCCAAGAATAGGGATGGATGGAGAGAGATAGTCTGTGGTTTAGACTGGAGAGAAGTAGAGAAAATGTCCAAGAATAGGGATGGATGGAGAGATCTTGTCTGTGACCCAGACTGGAAAGAAATAGAGAAAATGTCCAAGAATAGGGATAGATAGAGAGACCTTGTCTGTGGTCTAGACTGGAGAGAAGTAGAGAAAATGTCCAAGAATAGGGATGGATGGAGAGACCTTGTCTGTGGTCTAGACTGGAGAGAAGTAGAGAAAATGTCCAAGAATAGGGATGGATGAAGAGACCTTGTCTGTGGTCTAGACTGGAGAGAAGTAGAGAAAATGTCCAAGAATAGGGATGGATGGAGAGACCTTGTCTGTGGTCTAGACTGGAGAGAAGTAGAGAAAATGTCCAAGAATAGGGATGGATGGAGAGACCTTGTCTGTGGTCTAGACTGGAGAGAAGTAGAGAAAATGTCCAAGAATAGGGATGGATGGAGAGACCTTGTCTGTGGTCTAGACTGGAGAGAAGTAGAGAAAATGTCCAAGAATAGGGATGGATGGAGAGACCTTGTCTGTGGTCTAGACTGGAGAGAAGTAGAGAAAATGTCAAAGAATAGAGATTGATGGAGAGTCTGTGAACTATACTCTAAAAATGGGGTTTCTGATTTGTTAATTGATTTAGTGATTGATTGATTGATTGATTGATTGATTGAGTGATTTATTTACTGATTGACATTGAAAAGGAAGCCAGATGGCGTTGTTGATAGAGCACCCACCTTGCGACCTGAAGGTTCAGGATTTAGATGCCAGTTAAGACAACATTTTTTTTTTCAGAGCTTTCTTGCTGTCTCCCCAGCCGCCATAAATTGGTACCAGACCAGATATATTTTCTTGGAAGAAACGACATTGAGACTGGCTGAAAGAAGGAAACTGACCACCCCTCCTCATGAAGTCAATGGTTAGTATACAGAGATTCTTTCAGACGGGCTGTGGTGAATGTAACGTTCTGTGGGAGATCTGACTAGAGACAGAGATTCTTTCAGACGGGCTGTGGTGAATGTAACGTTTTGTGGGAGATCTGGCTAGAGACAGAGATTCTTTCAGACGGGCTGTGGTGAATGTAACGTTCTGTGGGAGATCTGGCTAGAGACAGAGATTCTTTCAGACGGGCTGTGGTGAATGTAACGTTCTGTGGGAGATCTGGCTAGAGACAGAGATTCTTTCAGACGGGCTGTGGTGAATGTAACGTTTTGTGGGAGATCTGGCTAGAGTCAGAGATTCTTTCAGACAGGCTGTGGTGAATGTAACGTTCTGTGGGAGATCTGGCTAGAGACAGAGATTCTTTCAGACGAGCTGTGGTTAATGCAACGTTCTGTGGGAGATCTGGCTAGAGTCAGAGATTCTTTCAGACGGGCTGTGGTTAATGCAATGTTCTGTGGGAGATCTGGCTAGAGTCAGAGATTCTTTCAGAAGAGCTTTAGTGAATGTAACGTTCTGCAAAGTACATGCGACCTGAAGATGATGACTGTTTGCCCTCTGTGTTTATATTTCTTTGTTTAGAATATATTTGCCTCATCTTTGTATATTTGCCTTCATCTTTGTACATTTGTTCTTTTGTACCTGATAAGGCTTTTGCCGAAACGTTGTTTATGTGTCTCGTCTCTCTAGTAATTAGCTGCTAGACATAACGGTATGTTTATTTTGCATGTATATGGCAGCAATGAGCATCATCTACAAATAAACAAGATCCCATTATGGTATTTTTCCTCCTTCTTCCCCTCCTTCTCCTTTCTTCTTTTTCATCTTCTCCCCCTCTTCCTCCTCCTCCTCATTCTCCTTCTCCTTCTTCTACCTTTAACTTCCCAACAAACTTGTCTTTGTTTAGTGCCATTCTCTCAGCACATTCTCTCAGCAACATTCTCCCAGCAACATTCTCTCAGCAACATTCTCTGTCTTTCCCATCCTCATCATCTCTGACTTTTCTACTCACTTTGTTTTTTACCTCCCGATTTGTCTCTTCCCCTGGGAATTCTAAAAAAGGGCCTGTCGTGTAACACTTTCTATTGGCTTCCTCAGTGTGTGCCCTGTCAAACACACAATTCGTCTTTGTTGTGTCTCTTTATCCATTGATATGTGTATAGAATATTCCTCATAATTCTATGTTAGTGATTTTGTTCTACATTCTCATCCTTTTATTCTTCGCAAGGATCCATTAATGAAGGTCTATGTCTTTGTGACCATCATTCTTGTTATTGTCCATGTTTCACAGCCTTATAATAGGACTGATATAATATTTCCTGGTATATCAAAATTGTATGTCTTCTCAACATTCCTATATAGCGCAGAAACATGGACGTTAGACAAGAAAAGAAAACAGAAAATTGAAGCCTTTGAAATGTGGATATATATAGAAGAATAGGTAGAATTGGATGGAAGGAAAAGAAAACAAACGATGAAGTTTTAAAACAACTGAAAATGAATAGAGAACTACTAAATACAATTCAAACAAGACACATGCGGTTTGGGCCATGTTAAAGACACACCAGCCTAATAAAAGTATCTTGGAAGGGAAAATACAAGTAAAAGAGGCAGAGGCAGATCAAGACTAACATGGACGAGTAACACCAAAAGATGGACAAATCAGCCTATGACAACCTGCTACCATCAAAGCAAGAGACAGAGTAGAATGGCGCTCCATGGTAGCCAACCTTCGTTGCAGCGATGGCACTCGATGATGATGATGGTATACTAAAAGTGAGCAAAATGAAGCTAACTTGTTCAATGTTAACATTTGTCCACATTCTGGCTTGTGTTGTATGTGATTCAGATTACCTTGGCAGTTTGTGCACAGGGAAATCACAATACGATTAGAAGATGATATGTGGGAGATAATGGCTGGTGGAATTTGAATTATTAAAGGAAATGTATATAACATATTGGATAATCTCTCTCTCTCTCACTATATATATATATATATATATACATTATCATCATCATCAAGTACCGGCCTGCTGGCGTAGGTGATCATGTCTCTCCACCACTTTCGATCACGACAGTTATTTATCATTTCTCTTGTTGACCTTCTGCCAAGCCATTCTCTTAAGCTGTCTGGTATCTTTTCTCTTTACTTCCCTCTATCTCTTCTTCCCTCAATTTTCCCAGTTGTTACAATATATTCCAGTTGTTCCTTTCTCATTATATGGCCAAAAAATGATGAGTGTTTCTTCCTAATATTAGAAATTAGCTCTCTTTTTGCTTTGACCTCTTTCACAAAGTTGTCATTACTCTTCTTAGCTGTCCATGGTATTCTCAACATTCTTCTGTAAAACCACATTTCTACAGACTCAGTGATTTTCTTGTCTGTTGTCCATTATTCGCATCCATATGTTAAGACTGGTTCTACATAACATTTAAGAACTCTTTTTCCTGTTTCTATTGTCAAAAATGGATTGCATAGTATCTTCCTCATTTTTTGGAAAGCTCCTTTTGCCTGAGCCATTCTGCATCTCACCTCTTTTGTACATCTTCCGTCTGAGGTTAACAAAGTTCCCAAATATTTAAATTCATTTACCTGTTTTAATAATGTTCCACTTGTCTTTATTTTGCACTGAGGTGATGTCTTTTTCTTTGTTGTTACCATTACCTCTGTCTTTTTCCTATTTAGTGTATTATATATTATATATCTCATTGTTATATATTTATATAACAATGTATATATAATAAAAAAAAAAGTAAAGTACCCCCTTCACGCCAAGTGGCGTATAGGGAAATATGGTGTTAGTGACCCTATATTTTACAGACCTTCAGCACCTGATTTTTGGGTAATGTGGTCGGTATTACGCCCGTGCTGCTTTTACTTTCCCAGAAAAAATCCGGTACCCATTTAAGGCTGGGTGAACCCGGAGCCGTCGGTTGGGATCGAACCCTACCCCTTGTCCGTAGTAGTCCAGTTCACTAACCACTGAGCTATCGCGGCTCCTACTAATTTTTAGGGAATTAGTAAAACCCAGGTGTCCTCGCCAGGGTACGAACCCCGGCTGTTGCCGTGGTAAGCCAACCGCCTATCGATTGCGCTAACCGGACACCCTAATGTATATATAATGCTAATATATATATATATTATACCTATTGCATTTGCTCTGCTAAGACCTTTGGATCACTCGCTGCGTGGTGAGAAGAAACATGATGTATGGGTGATAACTTGTCCCTTTCTTTGTCTGCCCAAGCTCGCGCTATGAGAGATGGCTACATACCAAAAGATATTTTCTACGGACAACTGGCAGATGGAAAAAGAACTAGGGGGCGCCCAAAACTTCGATTTGTAGATGTGTGTAAACGTGACATGAAGACTCTGAACATAAACCCTGCAGCATGGGAAGACATAGCTGCAGACCGCAATCTTTGGAAACACACTCTAAAGCTGCAACTCAAACAATAAGTAGACAGATTCATAGAACAAGTGAATACACGGAGAAAGTCAAGAGAAAATAACATTTCTAGAGGCGCTGGAAAATATATAGTCAACTATGACTGACGGAGGCTGCTATAGTCACTATGACTGACGGAGACTACTATAGTCAACTATTACTGACGGAGACTACTATAGTCAACTATTACTGACGGAGACTACTATAGTCAACTATTACTGACGGAGACTACTATAGTCAACTATTACTGACGGAGACTACTATAGTCAACTATGACTGGCGGAGTCTGATATAGTCAACTATTACTGGCGGAGTCTGATATAGTCAACTATTACTGGCGGAGTCTGATATAGTCAACTATTACTGGCGGAGTCTGATATAGTCAACTATTACTGGCGGAGTCTGATATAGTCAACTATGACTTGCGGAGTCTGATATAGTCAACTATGACTGGCGGAGTCTGATATAGTCAACTATGACTGACGGAGGCTGATATAGTCAACTATGATTGGCGGAGGCTGATATAGTCAACTATTACTGGCGGAGTCTGATATAGTCAACTATGACTGGCGGAGGCTGATATAGTCAACTATGACTGACGGAGGCTGATATAGTCAACTATGACTGACGGAGGCTGATATAGTCAACTATTACTGGCGGAGTCTGATATAGTCAACTATTACTGGCGGAGGCTGATATAGTCAACTATGACTGGCGGAGGCTGATATAGTCAACTATGACTGACGGAGGCTGATATAGTCAACTATGACTGGCGGAGGCTGATATAGTCAACTATGACTGACGGAGACTACTATAGTCAACTATGACTGACGGAGGCTGATATAGTCAACTATGACTGACGGAGGCTGATATAATCAACTATGACTGGCGGAGACTACTATAGTCAACTATGACTGGCGGAGGCTGATATAGTCAACTATGACTGGCGGAGGCTGATATAGTCAACTATGACAGGCGGAGGCTGATATAATCAACTATGACTGACGGAGGCTGATATAGTCAACTATGACTGACGGAGGCTGATATAGTCAACTATGACTGGCGGAGACTACTATAGTCAACTATGACTGGCGGAGGCTGATATAATCAACTATGACTGACGGAGGCTGATATAGTCAACTATTACTGACAGAGGCTGCTATAGTCAACTATGACTGACGGAGGCTCATATAGTCAACTATTACTGACGGAGGCTGATATAGTCAACTATGACTGGCGGAGACTACTATAGTCAACTATGTCTGGCGGAGCCTGATATAGTCAACTATGACTGGCGGAGGCTGATATAGTCAACTATGACTGACGGAGGCTGATATAATCAACTATGACTGACGGAGGCTGATATAGTCAACTATGACTGGCGGAGGCTGATATAATCAACTATTACTGGCGGAGGCTGATATAGTCAACTATGACTGGCGGAGGCTGATATAATCAACTATGACTGACGGAGGCTGATATAGTCAACTATGACTGACGGAGGCTGATATAATCACTATGACTGGCGGAGGCTGATATAGTCAACTATGACTGGCGGAGGCTGATATAGTCAACTATGACTGACGGAGGCTGATATAGTCAACTATGACTGACGGAGGCTGATATAGTCAACTATGACTGGCGGAGGCTGATATAGTCAACTATGACTGACGGAGACTACTATAGTCAACTATGACTGACGGAGGCTGATATAGTCAACTATGACTGACGGAGGCTGATATAATCAACTATGACTGGCGGAGACTACTATAGTCAACTATGACTGGCGGAGGCTGATATAGTCAACTATGACTGGCGGAGGCTGATATAGTCAACTATGACAGGCGGAGGCTGATATAATCAACTATGACTGACGGAGGCTGATATAGTCAACTATGACTGACGGAGGCTGATATAGTCAACTATGACTGGCGGAGACTACTATAGTCAACTATGACTGGCGGAGGCTGATATAATCAACTATGACTGACGGAGGCTGATATAGTCAACTATTACTGACAGAGGCTGCTATAGTCAACTATGACTGACGGAGGCTCATATAGTCAACTATTACTGACGGAGGCTGATATAGTCAACTATGACTGGCGGAGACTACTATAGTCAACTATGTCTGGCGGAGCCTGATATAGTCAACTATGACTGGCGGAGGCTGATATAGTCAACTATGACTGACGGAGGCTGATATAATCAACTATGACTGACGGAGGCTGATATAGTCAACTATGACTGGCGGAGGCTGATATAATCAACTATTACTGGCGGAGGCTGATATAGTCAACTATTACTGGCGGAGGCTGATATAATCAACTATGACTGGCGGAGGCTGATATAGTCAACTATGACTGACGGAGGCTGATATAGTCAACTATGACTGGCGGAGGCTGATATAGTCAACTATGACTGGCGGAGGCTGATATAGTCAACTATGACTGACGGAGACTACTATAGTCAACTATGACTGACGGAGGCTGATATAGTCAACTATGACTGACGGAGGCTGATATAATCAACTATGACTGGCGGAGACTACTATAGTCAACTATGACTGACGGAGGCTGATATAATCAACTATGACTGGCGGAGACTTCTATAGTCAACTATGACTGGCGGAGACTACTATAGTCAACTATGACTGACGGAGACTACTATAGTCAACTATGACTGACGGAGACTACTATAGTCAACTATGACTGGCGGAGACTACTATAGTCAACTATGACTGGCGGAGACTACTATAGTCAACTATGACTGACGGAGACTACTATAGTCAACTATGACTGACGGAGGCTGATATAGTCAACTATGACTGGCGGAGACTACTATAGTCAACTATGACTGACGGAGGCTGATATAGTCAACTATGACTGGCGGAGGCTGATATAGTCAACTATGACTGACGGAGACTACTATAGTCAACTATGACTGGCGGAGGCTGATATAGTCAACTATGACTGGCGGTGGCTGATATAGTCAACTATGACTGGCGGAGGCTGATATAGTCAACTATGACTGACGGAGACTACTATAGTCAACTATGACTGACGGACGCTGATATAGTCAACTATGACTGACGGAGGCTGATATAATCAACTATGACTGGCGGAGACTACTATAGTCAACTATGACTGACGGAGGCTGATATAATCAACTATGACTGGCGGAGACTACTATAGTCAACTATGACTGACGGAGGCTGATATAATCAACTATGACTGGCGGAGACTACTATAATCAACTATGACTGACGGAGGCTGATATAATCAACTATGACTGGCGGAGGCTGATATAATCAACTATGACTGACGGAGGCTGATATAATCAACTATGACTGACGGAGGCTGATATAGTCAACTATGACTGACGGAGGCTGATATAATCAACTATGACTGACGGAGGCTGATATAATCAACTATGACTGACTGAGGCTGATATAATCAACTATGACTGACGGAGGCTGATATAGTCAACTATGACTGACGGAGGCTGATATAGTCAACTATGACTGACGGAGGCTGATATAATCAACTATGACTGACGGAGGCTGATATAATCAACTATGACTGACGGAGGCTGATATAGTCAACTATGACTGACGGAGGCTGATATAGTCAACTATGACTGACGGAGGCTGATATAATCAACTATGACTGGCGGAGGCTGATATAGTCAACTATGACTGGCGGAGGCTGATATAGTCAACTATGACTGACGGAGACTACTATAGTCAACTATGACTGACGGAGGCTGATATAGTCAACTATGACTGACGGAGGCTGATATAATCAACTATGACTGGCGGAGACTACTATAGTCAACTATGACTGGCGGAGGCTGATATAGTCAACTATGACTGGCGGAGGCTGATATAGTCAACTATGACTGACGGAGGCTGATATAATCAACTATTACTGGCGGAGACTACTATAGTCAACTATGACTGACGGAGACTACTATAGTCAACTATGACTGACGGAGGCTGATATAGTCAACTATTACTGGCGGAGACTACTATAGTCAACTATGACTGACGGAGGCTGATATAGTCAACTATTACTGGCGGAGACTACTATAGTCAACTATGACTGACGGAGACTACTATAGTCAACTATTACTGACGGAGACTACTATAGTCTACTATTACTGACAGACGCTGGTATAGTCAACTATGACTGGCGGAGACTACTATAGTCAACTATGACTGACGGAGACTACTATAGTCAACTATTACTGACAGACGCTGGTGTAGTCAACTATGACTGGCGGAGACTACTATAGTCAACTATGACTGACGGAGACTACTATAGTCAACTATTACTGACAGACGCTGGCATAGTCAACTATGACTGACAGAGGCTACTATAGTCAACTATGACTGACGGAGACTACTATAGTCAACTATGACTGACAGAGGCTACTATAGTCAACTATGACTGGCGGAGACTACTATAGTCAACTATGACTGGCGGAGACTACTATAGTCAACTATGACTGGCGGAGACTACTATAGTCAACTATGACTGGCGGAGACTACTATAGTCAACTATGACTGGCGGAGACTACTATAGTCAACTATGACTGGCGGAGACTACTATAGTCAACTATGACTGGCGGAGACTACTATAGTCAACTATTACTGACAGACGCTGGTATAGTCAACTATGACTGACGGAGGCTACTATAGTCAACTATGATTGACGGAGGCTACTATAGTCAATTATGATTGACGGAGGCTACTATAGTCAACTATGATTGACGGAGGCTACTATAGTCAACTATGATTGACGGAGGCTACTATAGTCAACTATGATTGACGGAGGCTACTATAGTCAACTATGATTGACGGAGGCTACTATAGTCAACTATGATTGACGGAGGCTACTATAGTCAACTATTACTGACGGAGGCTGATATAGTCAACTATTACTGACGGAGGCTGCTATAGTCAACTATGGCTGACGGAGGCTGCTATAGTCAACTATGACTGAGGAGCTGCTATAGTCAAATATGACTTACGAAGGTTGCTATAGTCAACTATGACTGACGGAGGCTACTATAGTCAACTATGACTGACGGAGGCTGATAAAGTCAATTATTACTGACGGAGGCTGATATAGTCAACTATTACTGACAGAGGCTGCTATAGTCAACTATGACTGACGGAGGCTCATATAGTCAACTATTACTGACGGAGGCTGATATAGTCAAGTATTACTGACGGAGGCTGCTATAGTCAACTATGACTGACGGAGGCTGATATAGTCAACTATTAATGACGGAGGCTGATATAGTCAACTATTACTGACGGAGGCTGATATAGTCAACTATTACTGACGGAGGCTGCTATAGTCAACTATTACTGACGGAGGCTGATATAGTCAACTATGACTGACGGAGGCTCATATAGTCAACTATTACTGACGGAGGCTGCTATAGTCAACTTTTACTGACAAGGGGCTGATATAGTCAACTATGACTGACGGAGTCTACTACAGTCAACTATGATTGACGGAGGCTGCTATAGTCAACTATCACTGATGGAGTCTACTATAGTCAACTATGGCTGACGGAGGCTGCTATAGTCAACTATGATTGACGGAGGCTACTATAGGCAACTATAACTGACGGAGGCTGATATAGTCAACTATGATTGACGGAGGCTGATATAGTCAACTATGATTGACGGAGGCTGATATAGTCAACTATGACTGACGGAGGCTGATATAGTCAACTATGACTGATGGAGGCTACTACAGTCAACTATGACTGACGGAGTCTACTATCGTCAACTATCACTGACGGAGTCTACAATAGTCAACTATGACTGACGGAATCTGATATAGTCAACTATGATTGACGGAGGCTGATATAGTCAACTATGACTGACGGAGGCTGATATAGTCAACTATGACTGATGGAGGCTACTACAGTCAACTATGACTGACGGAGTCTACTATCGTCAACTATCACTGACGGAGTCTACAATAGTCAACTATGACTGACGGAATCTGCTATAGTCAACTATGACTGACGGAGGCTGCTATAGTCAACTATGACTGACGGAGGCTACTACAGTCAACTATGACTGACGGAGGCTGCTATAGTCAACTATCACTGACGGAGTCTACTATAGTCAACTATGACTGACGGAGGGTGCTATAGTCAACTATGACTGATGGAGGCTACTACAGTCAACTATGACTGACGAAGGCTACTATAGTCAACTATGACTGACGAAGGCTACTATAGTCAACTATGACTGACGGAGACTATTATAGTCAACTATGACTGACGGAGTCTACTATAGTCAACTATGACTGACAGAGTCTACTATAGTCAACTATGACTGACAGAGTCTACTATAGTCAACTGTGACTGACGGAGACTACTATAGTCAACTATGACTGACAGAGTCTACAATAGTCAACTATGACTGACGGAGTCTACTATAGTCAACTATGACTGACAGAGTTTACTATAGTCAACTGTGACTGACGGAGACTACTATAGTCAACTATGACTGACGGAGTCTACTATAGTCAACTGTGACTGATGGAGACTACTATAGTCAACTAGGACCGACGGAGTCTACTATAGTCAACTAGGACGGACGGAGGCTACTATAGTCAACTATGACTGACGGAGGCTGCTACAGTCAACTATGACTGAAGGAGGCTGCTACAGTCAACTATGACTGACGTAGGCTGCTATAGTCAACTATGACTGACGGAGGCTGCTATAGTCAACTATGATTGACGGAGTCTACTATAGTCAACAATGACTGATGGAGACTACTATAGTCAACTATGACTGACGGAGTCTACTATAGTCAACAATGACTGATGGAGACTATTACAGTCAACTATGGCTGACGGAGACTACTACAGTCAGCTATGACTGACGGAGACTACTACAGTCAGCTATGACTGACGGAGACTACTACAGTCAGCTATGACTGATGGAGACTACTACAGTCAACTATGACTGATGGAGACTACTATAGTCAACTGTGACTGATTGGGACTACTATAGTCAACTATGACTGATGGAGACTACTATAGTCAACTATGACTGATGGAGACTACTACAGTCAACTATGACTGATGGAGACTACTACAGTCAGCTATGACTGAAGGAGACTACTATAGTCAACTATGACTGAAGGAGACTACTATAGTCAACTATGACTGATGGAGACTACTATAGTCAACTATGACTGACGGAGACTACTACAGTCAACTGTGACTGACGCAGGCTGCTATATATATATATATATATATACATATATTATCTTTATCTACAAATGAAAGTTAAGAGAGAAAATGGATAAGGTTGACAACAATTGTGACAACTACTCTCTCTTTCACTCTCTCTCTCACACTCTCTAATTTTCACTCTTTATCTCTCTCTTTTTTCTTTTTTCTCTCTTTTCTTTTACTCTCTATTTCACTCACTCTCTCCTTTACTTTTACTCTCTCTCTCTCTCTCTCTCTCTCTCTCTCTCTCAATCTCTTGTTTTAACTATCTCTCGCTCTTTCTCTTTCTTGCTTTAACTTTCTCTACCTCTCACCTCTCATGAGGAAACTGCAACAAGGAACACTTTTCGAACAGGGCCTCAACTCTTCCTGCCGCCTATCTACCATATTGACCGGAAGTCCGGTATGCAGCCTTCGATGTGGACACGGCACAGATGATGATAAGACCCGTTAAGCACCGAAGCTAGCAAATCTTGCCTGAAACATCACCAGAGTCCAGTACCCCTGCCCAAGGCCATATATTCATGTTTTAATTAAGTCCAGTATCTCCTCGGGTCGCTGGTATGGTCTTATCTTGATAATTGGACGATGGGGTGTATCATAAAGTATCATTATGTCGTCCCTCGCCGCAGGAGAGTTGTAAGTGCCCGTCGAAAGGGCATCACGTGCCCAAACTGGTAATGTACTCCACCAGGAAGGAATGATTCATGAACTAATGAGACTGTGATATTTAATTCCACAAAAATTAGGGGAAATAACACTGCAACGCTAAATTAGGGGGAAATAAAACTGCAACGCTAAATTAGGGGGAAATAACACTGCAACGCTAAATTAGGGGGAAATAACACTGCAACGCTAAATTAGGGGGAAATAACACTGCAACGCTAAATCATGTGTTTAAAAATATAAGAACATCGTTCTTGCCTCTAAAATCAGGTTCATACCAACTATTGGTAAATCAGTTTTTGTATCCGCATGCGAAACATGGACACTTACATGAGAAAGGTTTTGGACATGAGAGCTGATGGCTCATCGTATATCCCAAGACCGGCCGTAAGCTAATCTTACGGTCTGTTGTTTTGGTGTGCGACGGGTATAATCTGGCGACTAACTGTGTGTTTATATGTTCGGAATTGGAGTCAACAACGATGGCCTAACATCATGAAGTGCTATACATTTAAAAAAAAAATATGACGATTATCATTTTCAGGAGGACGTGAACTTCCGGTCAATATGGTTGATAGGCGGGAGGATCCATTGAAGGCTATGTATGAATGTTTTCCTTGTTGCAGTTTCCTCATATTCCAGGTCTGGCTTGTTGAAGGAGCTACTGAGTTAAGTGTTCTGTGCACACCGTGAGCTGTGTGTCTCATCCGTTTTGATCATGTTTCGATATTCCAATTGTTTACGATGAATGATGATATCGTATGACAGGGAACGTTGGCTGTGTTCACTTTCTGTGTTTTGTTTCGCCTTATGTCTTTTGGCGTGTGCTGAGACTGCTATGATGGGGACTACAGCTACCTTTCTTCGTTTGGGAGATGAGATATTAATTCGGATGATTCCACTGGCACGGGCGGTTGAGCAATTATGGATTTTATTTCGTTTGCTGTGATACCGGGGCCTTCCATAACCAAAGAACCAACTATGTTACACGAGAGCAGCAGAATAAAATACAAGCTAAGGAGGTGAAATGTTAGCTGGAAAATGTCAGAGACCCACAGCTGATGGCCATGTGCTAGGATCGGTGAACCAGACCTTACTCCACCACTTTGCGGTGCCTCCAGAAACATACTAACCAGTCTAGACTGGCCAATCGAGTAGAAAATAAGGAGGGATGGCAATCCGGTATTGAAAAATAAGATACTGAAGTCGGATGTGCTGGGGCCGAAAGGCGCAAATATAACTCTACTACAAACTACAGCACATCCACGCAGCGGATGGTAAAGAGTACAATCAATTCTTTTAGTATTCATCGGGTGAACGACAGAAAAACAGAAGGAAAGAAATGTTATTGTAATGTTTTGGACATCTCTTACTTAGATCGTATCACAAATGTTATTGTAAGGATTTGAACATCTCTTACTTAGATCGTATCACAAATGTTATTGTAAGGATTTGAACATCTCTTACTTAGATCGTATCACAAATGTTATTGTAAGGTTTTGGGCATCTCTTACTTAGATCATATCACAAATGTTATTGTAAGGTTTTGGACATCTCTTACTTAGATCGTATCACAAATGTTATCGTAAGGTTTTGGACATCTCTTACTTAGATCGTATCACAAATGTTATCGTAAGGTTTTGGACATCTCTTACTTAGATCGTATCACAAATGAAAAAGTTCATAAAAGTATATAACAGTATATCAAATATAACAAATCGAAGTAAGTGATGATCTTACGACAATTGTGAAGAAACGCAAAATAAAATCGATCGTCTAGCATGGAGAAGATCATTCTGCAGGGAACTGTAAAAGGAGAGAGAAAGAGAGGGAGGCAGAAAAAGAGATGGGAAGATAATATAAGAAATGGTGAGATATCGAATTTGTAGAGACAGACTGAATGACTGAAGACAGAGAGAAAGGGAGGAGGGTGATGGAGTCTTGTCAGTGGTGACCCGACCACTTCCGGTGGTGTCGCAGAAAGAAGAAGAAGAAGAAGAGGAATGGGTAAAAGCGGAAGAAAAGAAGAACAAAAGGAAAAAAGAAGAAAACAAAAAAAAAAAGAAAAAAGTGGAAGAAGAAGAAAAGAATAGGGAACAAAAGAGAGGAGGAAGAGGAATAAGACAAGAAAAAGAGAAAACAAAAAAAGAAGTAGAAGGAGAACAAGAAGAACAACAACAAGAAGAAGGCGTTAAATGACAAGAAAAGAAAGAACAAAAAAAAAAGGAGAAGTAAAAGAGAAAAAGGAAGAAAAAGGCTTAATAGCAAAAGAAGAATAACCAAAAGAATAAAAAGAAGTAAAATAAAAGAGGAAAGAAATGAAAAGAGCAAGTAAATGATGGAAAAAGAAGAATGTGAGTGCGGTTCAAAGAAATAGAGAATAGACGACGACAGAAAAGAGAAAATAACAATTCTTAGGGTCGCAGCAATATCTATAGTCAACATTGAGTGACGCAGGCTACAACTACTACATGACTGACGCTGGCTACAATTACAGTATGACTGACGGAGACTACAACCACTACATGACTGACGCAGGCTACAACTACTGTATGACTGACGGAGACTACAACTACTACATGACTGACGCAGGCTACAACTACTGTATGACTGACGGAGACTACAACTACTACATGACTGACGCAGGCTACAACTACTGTATGACTGACGGAGACTACAACTACTGTATGACTGAAGGAGACTACAACCACTACATGACTGACGCAGGCTACAACTACTGTATGACGGAGACTACAACTACTACATGACTGACGCAGGCTACAACTACTGTATGACTGACGGAGACTACAACTACTACATGACTGACGCAGGCTACAACTACTGTATGACTGACGTAGGCTACAACTACTACATGACTGACGCAGGCTACAACTACTGTATGACTGACGGAGACTACAACTACTACATGACTGACGCAGGCTACAACTACTGTATGACTGACGGAGACTACAACTACTGTATGACTGAAGGAGACTACAACCACTACATGACTGACGCAGGCTACAACTACTGTATGACGGAGACTACAACTACTACATGACTGACGCAGGCTACAACTACTGTATGACTGACGGAGACTACAACTACTACATGACTGACGCAGGCTACAACTACTGTATGACTGACGTAGGCTACAACTACTACATGACTGACGCAGGCTACAACTACTGTATGACTGACGGAGACTACAACTACTACATGACTGACGCAGGCTACAACTACTGTATGACTGACGGAGACTACAACTACTGTATGACTGACGGAGACTACAACCACTACATGACTGACGCAGGCTACAACTACTGTATGACTGACGGAGACTACAACTACTACATGACTGACGTAGGCTACAACTACTGTATGACTGACGGAGACTACAACTACTACATGACTGACGCAGGCTACAACTACTGTATGACTGACGGAGACTACAACTACTGTATGACTGACGGAGACTACAACCACTACATGACTGACGCAGGCTACAACTACTGTATGACTGACGGAGACTACAACCACTACATGACTGACGCAGGCTACAACTACTGTATGACTGACGGAGACTACAACTATTACATGACTGACGCAGGCTACAACTACTGTATGACTGACGTAGGCTACAACTACTACATGACTGACGCAGGCTACAACTACTGTATGACTGACGGAGACTACAACTACTACATGACTGACGCAGGCTACAACTACTGTATGACTGACGGAGACTACAACTACTACATGACTGACGCAGGCTACACTACTGTATGACTGACGGAGACTACAACTACTACATGACAACTACTACATGACAGACGCAGGCTACAACTACTACATGACAGATGGAGACTACAACTACTACATTACAGACGCAGGCTACAACTAGTGTATGACTGACGGAGACTACAACTACTACATTACAGACGCAGGCTACAACTACTACATGACTGAGGCAGGCTACAACTACTTGACTGACGCAGGCTACAACTACTACATGCCTGACGCAGGCTACAGCTACTACATGACTGACGGAGACTACAACTACTACATGACTGACGGAGACTACAACTACTACATGACTGACGGAGACTACAACTACTACATGACTGACGGAGACTACAACTACTACATGACTGACGGAGACTACAACTACTACATGACTGACGGAGACTACAACTACTACATGACTGACGCAGGCTACCCACTAATACATGACTGACGGAGACTACAACTACTACATGACTGACGCAGGCTACAACTACTACATGACTGACGGAGACTACAACTACTACATGACTGACGGAGACTACAACTACTACATGACTGACGGAGACTACAACTACTACATGACTGACGGAGACTACAACTACTACATGACAGACGCAGGCTACAACTACTACATGACTGACGCAGGTTACAACTATTGTATGACTGACGGAGACTACAACTACTACATGACAGACGCAGGCTACAACTACTACATGACAGACGCAGGCTACAACTATTGTATGACTGACGGAGACTACAACTATTACATGACTGACGGAGACTACAACTTCTACATTACAGACGCAGGCTACAACTATTGTATGACTGACGGAGACTACAACTATTACATGACAGACGCAGGCTACAACTATTGTATGACTGACGGAGACTACAACTATTATATGACAGACGCAGGCTACAACTACTGTATGACTGACGGAGACTACATCTATTACGTGATAGACGCAGGTTACAACTACTACATGACTGACGCACGCTACAACTACTACATGACAGATGCAGGCTACAATTACTACATGACACACGGAGGCTACAACTACTACTTGAGTGACGCACGCTACAACTACTACATGACAAATGCAGGCTACAATTACTACATGACAGATGCAGGCTACAATTACTACATGAAAGACGGAGGCTACAATTACTACATGACTAACGCAGGCTACAACTACTACATGACTGCTAGAGACTACAACTTCTACATGACTGACGCGGGCTACAACTACTGTATGACTGGCGGATGCTACAACTGCTGTATGACTGACGCAGACTACAACTGTGGTATGACTGACGGAGGCTACAACAACAACATGACTGACGGAGACTACAACAACAACATGACTGACGGAGAGACCAACTATTGTATGACTGACGCAGGCTACAACTACTACATGACTTAAGCAGGCTACAACTACTACATGACTGACGCAGGCTACAACTACTGTATGACTGAAAGAGGCTACAACAACAACATAACTGACGAAGGCTACAACTACTGTATGACTGACAGAGGCTACAACAACAACATGAATGACGAAGGCTACAACTTCTGTATGACTGACAGAGACTACAACTACTACATGACTGACGCAGGCTACACTACTGTATGACTGACGGAGACTACAACTACTACATGACAACTACTACATGACAGACGCAGGCTACAACTACTACATGACAGATGGAGACTACAACTACTACATTACAGACGCAGGCTACAACTAGTGTATGACTGACGGAGACTACAACTACTACATTACAGACGCAGGCTACAACTACTACATGACTGAGGCAGGCTACAACTACTTGACTGACGCAGGCTACAACTACTACATGACATACGCAGGCTACAACTACTACATGCCTGACGCAGGCTACAGCTACTACATGACTGACGGAGACTACAACTACTACATGACTGACGGAGACTACAACTACTACATGACTGACGGAGACTACAACTACTACATGACTGACGGAGACTACAACTACTACATGACTGACGGAGACTACAACTACTACATGACTGACGGAGACTACAACTACTACATGACTGACGGAGACTACAACTACTACATGACTGACGCAGGCTACCCACTAATACATGACTGACGGAGACTACAACTACTACATGACTGACGCAGGCTACAACTACTACATGACTGACGGAGACTACAACTACTACATGACTGACGGAGACTACAACTACTACATGACTGACGGAGACTACAACTACTACATGACTGACGGAGACTACAACTACTACATGACAGACGCAGGCTACAACTACTACATGACTGACGCAGGTTACAACTATTGTATGACTGACGGAGACTACAACTACTACATGACAGACGCAGGCTACAACTACTACATGACAGACGCAGGCTACAACTATTGTATGACTGACGGAGACTACAACTATTACATGACTGACGGAGACTACAACTTCTACATTACAGACGCAGGCTACAACTATTGTATGACTGACGGAGACTACAACTATTACATGACAGACGCAGGCTACAACTATTGTATGACTGACGGAGACTACAACTACTGTATGACTGACGGAGACTACATCTATTACGTGATAGACGCAGGTTACAACTACTACATGACTGACGCACGCTACAACTACTACATGACAGATGCAGGCTACAATTACTACATGACACACGGAGGCTACAACTACTACTTGAGTGACGCACGCTACAACTACTACATGACAAATGCAGGCTACAATTACTACATGACAGATGCAGGCTACAATTACTACATGAAAGACGGAGGCTACAATTACTACATGACTAACGCAGGCTACAACTACTACATGACTGCTAGAGACTACAACTTCTACATGACTGACGCGGGCTACAACTACTGTATGACTGGCGGATGCTACAACTGCTGTATGACTGACGCAGACTACAACTGTGGTATGACTGACGGAGGCTACAACAACAACATGACTGACGGAGACTACAACAACAACATGACTGACGGAGAGACCAACTATTGTATGACTGACGCAGGCTACAACTACTACATGACTTAAGCAGGCTACAACTACTACATGACTGACGCAGGCTACAACTACTGTATGACTGAAAGAGGCTACAACAACAACATAACTGACGAAGGCTACAACTACTGTATGACTGACAGAGGCTACAACAACAACATGAATGACGAAGGCTACAACTTCTGTATGACTGACAGAGGCTACAACAACAACATGACTGACGAAGGCTACAACTATAACATGACTGACGCAGGCTACAACTACTATATGACTGACGCAAGCTACAACTAGAACATGACTGACGCAGACTACAACTACTGTATGACTGACGCAGGCTACAACTACTGTATGACTGACGGAGACTACAACCACTACATGACTGAATGAGGCCACTACTAATACTACCAGATGGTAAACTAATTAACACCAGCTCACAAATATATTCGTCACATGTAACAAACAACAGAAACACAAAAACAGCCTTCATTTAAAAAAAAAAAAATACAAAATGGAACTACCCGTATCCGCGGCGTACACGATATATCGCCCCCGATTCGCGTCCGCGTTCTACGTCATTACACACACAGCCATTGTTCTCACAGTAAAATGGAAATAACGGTTTCAGTTCACCACTTTCTAAAGTCATCAAAGAGTAACAGAAAATTCGCAAAAAAATGGACTAGAAAATCAGCAAAAGTGGATACAGCAGTCGGACACAAGGAAGTGTTCGATTCAAAAATAGATTTGGTGCAATCTGCGTAACCCTTTGATGTTTGCGACATTATTTCCGCTTCGTTAGCCGTTCAAACTGCTGCACGATGTCGCGGACCAAAGAAATGACAAATCTTGACATTTGTCGGTAATGAACGTTTAACTAGGGTTCAAATGATCGATGTGGACAATTTTTAGCTTCAGGACTGATAGACGTGGGCGATTCCTTGGTTCATGGAGAAGCACTATCATGGTTTGAGATGAGTTCGTTTAATGAGATCAGGGGCGGTTATTTGCTTATGGACGATCAGGGGCGGGTAAACCATTAACCAAAATAGGCACATGCTTAGGGCATCAAGGGGGCACCACAAAGGGGCACCCACTTTGATGAAAAACATTACATATCTATCTATCTATCTATCTATCTATCTATCTATCTATCTATCTATCTATCTATCTATCTATCTATCTATCTATCTATCTATCTATCTATCTATCTATCTATCTATCTATCTATCTATCTATCTATCTATCTATCTGTCTATCTGTCTATCTGTCTATCTGTCTATCTATCTGTCTGTCTGTCTGTCTGTCTGTCCGTCTGTCTCTCTCTCTCTACCTACCTACCTACCTACCTGCCTGCATACCTGCCTGCATGCCTACCTGCATACCTGTCTATCTGTCTGTATATCTGTCTGTCTGTCTATCGACCTTTCGAGCCGTAGTCTACTTTTCTGTATCTTTCATTTTTGTGACACTTTCTTTCTTTTTTTTTCTTCCTTTATTTTGTTCTGTTTTCTTCCTCCTCTCCTCTCCCTATAATCTTCCAGACAAACAGGTAAATGCAGTGCTTTTTTTCTTCTGAAAAAAGGTACCGATACTCACCTTCAAGATGTTATGATATCTACTTCTGCACCTTTAACATGTTCTCTGGTATACTCTTGTTTCTCTGATATACTCTTGTTTCTCTGATATACTCTTGTTTCTCTGATATACTCTTGTTTCTCTGATATACTCTTGTCATCTCTAGATCGTTTCTTGCTGTGGGCATCAACTCTAGAGTAACGACCTAGGAGAAGAAATGATAGACAAAATAGTAAAATTAAGCAACAAGAAAGGTCTCATTCTGAATAGTAAGAAAACAGAAGTAATGGTTATATCGAAGAAACAATCATCACCATTCATCATCATCAAGTACCGGGTGCTGGCGTAGGTGATCATGTCTCTCCACAACCATCAATCTCGGCAGCTATTTATCATTTCTGTTGTTGACCTTCTGCCAAGCCATTCTCTTAAGTTGTCTGGTATCTTTTCTCTTTGCTTCTCTCTATCTCTTCGTCCCTCAATTTTTCCAGTTGTTACAATATATTCCAGCTGTTCTCTTCGCATTACATGGCCAAAAATGATGATTGTTTCTTCCTAATATTGGAAATTAGCTCTCTTTTTGCTTTGACCTCTTTCAGAACATCTTCATTACTTATCTTAGCTGTACATGGTACTCTCAACATTCTTCTGTAAAACCACATTTCTACAGACTCCAGTGATTTTCTTGTCTGTTGTCCTATTGTCCATGATTCGCATCCATATGTTAAGACTGGCTCTACGTAACATTTAAGAACTCTTTTTCTTGTTTCTATTGTCAAAAATGGATTACATAGTATCTTCCTTATTTTTTTGGAAAGCTGCTTTTGCCTGAGCCATTCTGCATCTCGCCTTTGTTGTACATCTTCCGTCTGAGGTTAACAAAGTTCCCAAATATTTAAATTCATTACCTGTTTTAATATTGTTCCACTTGTCTTTATTCTGCACTGAGGTGATGTCTTTTTCTTTGTTGTTACCATTACCTCTGTCTTTTTGCTATTAAGGCTGAGTCCTTTATTTTTGCTTTCCTTCACTATAATGTCCAACATTTCTTGTAACTCATTTTTACTCTTAGCGATTAAGACTGTCTCATCAACATACCTTAAATTTAGAAAATCATGGGAAAACATAATCGCCTACACCAACCGGTATGGCACATTATGATGAGTAAATGTCTGTTAGAATATAGAACCAAGACAAATGACAAGGAACGTAAGTAAAGCAGCTAAGTCTTCATTTGTTTGAGACAGACCATTCGTCTACCCCAAATGTCAAGATCGGTGCTGGCCATTAATGTCCAAGAAATGACCAAGAAATGGCCACCGGAAGATATTACTGGGCACGAAGAGGTAACAAGGCATGATGGGAGAATCGATCAAGTTCTTCAGAGGCTGATGCTTCCGATAGGGCTAGCTCTTTTACAAGTAGAACAGTAAAGTGATACTTGATTTCTTGATGGAGTTAAAGAGCTGTACCGATGGGAGCTTTGAGCTCTAGGCAGGGTCAATTGAATTATAAATTGTTAGGGAGTTTGGGGGATAGACTAGGGAAGGAGAGAGGGGACGTGTTTATGAGGAATATATGGGGAGTAGCAGGAGACGTTAGGGAGGTAATTTTGGGGAGTAGAAGGAGCAAACGTTGGGGGGGGGGGTAATTTTGGGGAGTAGAAGGAGGAGACGTTTGGGGGGGGGGGTAATTTTGTGGAGTAGAAGGAGGAGACGTTTGGGGGGGTAATTTTGGGGAGTAGAAGGAGGAGACGTTTGGGGGGGGGGGGGGGAATTTTGGGGAGTAGAAGGAGGAGACGTTAGGGAGGTAATTTTGGGGAGTAGAAGGAGGAGACGTTAGGGAGGTAATTTTGGGGAGTAGAAGGAGGAGACGTTAGGGAGGTAATTTTGGGGAGTAGAAGGAGGAGACGTTAGGGAGGTAATTTTGGGGAGTAGAAGGAGGAGACGTTTGGGGGGGGGGTAATTTTGGGGAGTAGAAGGAGGAGACGTTAGGGAGGTAATTTGGGGAGTAGAAGGAGGAGACGTTAGGGAGGTAATTTTGGGGAGTAGAAGGAGGAGACGTTAGGGAGGTAATTTTGGGGAGTAGAAGGAGGAGACGTTAGGGAGGTAATTTTGGGGAGTAGAAGGAGGAGACGTTAAGGAGGTAATTTTGGGGAGTAGAAGGAGGAGACGTTAGGGAGGTAATTTTGGGGAGTAGAAGGAGGAGACGTTTTTGGGGGGGGGGTAATTTTGGGGAGTAGAAGGAGGAGACGTTTGGGGGGGGGGTAATTTTGGGGAGTAGAAGGAGGAGACGTTTGGGGGGGGGTAATTTTGGGGAGTAGAAGGAGGAGACGTTTGGGGGGGTAATTTTGGGGAGTAGAAGGAGGAGACGTTAGGGAGGTAATTTTGGGGAGTAGAAGGAGGAGACGTTAGGGAGGTAATTTTGGGGAGTAGAAGGAGGAGACGTTAGGGAGGTAATTTTGGGGAGTAGAAGGAGGAGACGTTAGGGAGGTAATTTTGGGGAGTAGAAGGAGGAGACGTTTGGGGGGGGGGGGTAATTTTGGGGAGTAGAAGGAGGAGACGTTAGGGAGGTAATTTTGGGGAGTAGAAGGAGGAGACGTTAGGGAGGTAATTTTGGGGAGTAGAAGGAGGAGACGTTAGGGAGGTAATTTTGGGGAGTAGAAGGAGGAGACGTTAGGGAGTAATTTTGGGGAGTAGAAGGAGGAGACGTTAAGGAGGTAATTTTGGGGAGTAGAAGGAGGAGACGTTAGGGAGGTAATTTTGGGGAGTAGAAGGAGGAGACGTTTTGGGGGGGGTAATTTTGGGGAGTAGAAGGAGGAGACGTTTGGGGGGGGGTAATTTTGGGGAGTAGAAGGAGGAGACGTTAGGTAGGTAATTTTGGGGAGTAGAAGGAGGAGACGTTTTGGGGGGGGGTAATTTTGGGAGTAGAAGGAGGAGACGTTAGGGAGGTAATTTTGGGGAGTAGAAGGAGGAGACGTTAGGGAGGTAATTTTGGGGAGTAGAAGGAGGAGAAGTTTGGGGGGGGTAATTTTGAGGAGTAGGAGGAGGAGACGTTTGGGGGGGGTAAATTTTGGGGAGTAGGAGGAGGAGACGTTGGGGGGGGGGGTAATTTTGGGGAGTAGGAGGGGACGTTTGGGGTGTAATTTTGGGGAGTAGGAGGAGGGGACGTTTGGGGAGTAATTTTGGGGAGTAGGAGGAGGGAGGTGAGGATTAGGATGTAGATATAGAGAGTTGGAGGAGGTGAGGATTAGGATGTAGATATATGGAGTTGGAGAAGATGAGTATTAGGATGTAGATATAGGGAGTTGGATGACGTGAGGATTAGGATGTAGATATAAGGAGTAGCAGGAGGTGAGGATAAGGATGTAGATATAAGAAGTTGGAGGAGGTGAGGATTAGGATGTAGATATGAGGAGTTGGAGGAGGTGAGGATTAGGATGTAGATATAAGGAGTTGGAGGAGGTGAGGATTAGGATGTAGATATAAGGGGTTGGAGGAGGTGAGGATTAGGATGTAGATATAAGGGGTTGGAGGAGGTGAGGATTAGGATGTAGATATAAGGGGTTGGAGGAGGTGAGGATTAGAATGTAGATATAAGGAGTTGCAGGAGGTGAGGATAAGGATGTAGATATAAGGGGTTGGAGGAGGTGAGGATTAGGATGTAGATATAAGGAGTTGGAGGAGGTGAGGATTAGGATGTAGATATAAGGGGTTGGAGGAGGTGAGGATTAGGATGTAGATATAAGAAGTTGGAGGAGGTGAGGATTAGGATGTAGATATAAGGGGTTGGAGGAGGTGAGGATTAGGATGTAGATATAAGGAGTTGCAGGAGGTGAGGATAAGGATGTAGATATAAGGGGTTGGAGGAGGTGAGGATTAGGATGTAATTATAAGGAGTTGGAGGAGGTGAGGATTAGGATGTAGATATAAAAAGTTGGAGGTGAGGATTAGGATGTAGATATAAAAAGTTGGAGGTGAGGATTAGGATGTAGATATAAGGGGTTGGAGGAGGTGAGGATTAGGATGTGGATATAGAGAGTTGGAGGAGGTGAGGATTAGGATGTAGATATAGATAGTTGGAGGACGTGAGGATTAGGATGTAGATATAGGGAGTTGGAGAAGATGAGAATTAGGATGTAGATATAGGGAGTTGGATGACGTGAGGATTAGGATGTAGATATAAGGAGTAGCAGGAGGTGAGGATAAGGATGTAGATATAAGAAGTTGGAGGAGGTGAGGATTAGGATGTAGATATGAGGAGTTGGAGGAGGTGAGGATTAGGATGTAGATATAAGGAGTTGCAGGAGGTGAGGATAAGGATGTAGATATAGAGAGTTGGAGAAGATGAGTATTAGGATGTAGATATTGGGAGTTGGATGACGTGAGGATTAGGATGTAGATATAGAGAGTTGGAGGACGTGAGGATTAGGATGTAGATATAGAGAGTTGGAGGACGTGAGGATTAGGATGTAGATATAGTGAGTTGGATGAAGTGAGGATTAGGATGTAGATATAGAGAGTTGGAGGAGGTGAAGATTAGGATGTAGATATAGGGAGTTGGAGGAGGTGAAGATTAGGATGTAAATATAGGGAGTTGGAGGAGGTGAGGATTAGGATGTAGATATAGGGAGTTGGAGGAGGTGAAGATTAGGATGTAAATATAGGGAGTTGGAGGAGGTGAGGATTAGGATGTAGATATAGGGAGTTGGAGGAGGTGAAGATTAGGATGTAAATATAGGGAGTTGGAGGAGGTGAAGATTAGGATGTAGATATAGGGAGTTGGAGGAGGTGAAGATTAGGATGTAAATATAGGGAGTTGGAGGAGGTGAGGATTAGGATGTAGATATAGGGAGTTGGAGGAGGTGAAGATTAGGATGTAAATATAGGGAGTTGGAGGAGGTGAGGATTATGATGTAAATATAGGGAGTTGGAGGAGGTGAAGATTAGGATGTAGATATAGGGAGTTGGAGGAGATGTGGATTAGGATGTATATATAGGGAGTTGGAGGAGGTGAGGATTAGGATGTAGATATAGGGAGTTGGAGGAGGTGAAGATTAGGATGTAAATATAGGGAGTTGGAGGAGGTGAGGATTAGGATGTATATATATAGGGAGTTGGAGGAGGTGAGGATTATGATGTAGATATAAGGGGTTGGAGGAGGTGAGGATTAGGATGTAGATATAAGGAGTTGCAGGAGGTGAGGATAAGGATGTAGATATAAGGGTTGGAGGAGGTGAGGATTAGGATGTAATTATAAGGAGTTGGAGGAGGTGAGGATTAGGATGTAGATATAAAAAGTTGGAGGTGAGGATTAGGATGTAGATATAAAAAGTTGGAGGTGAGGATTAGGATGTAGATATAAGGGGTTGGAGGAGGTGAGGATTAGGATGTGGATATAGAGAGTTGGAGGAGGTGAGGATTAGGATGTAGATATAAGGGGTTGGAGGAGGTGAGGATTAGGATGTGGATATAGAGAGTTGGAGGAGGTGAGGATTAGGATGTAGATATAGTGAGTTGGATGAAGTGAGGATTAGGATGTAGATATAGAGAGTTGGAGGAGGTGAAGATTAGGATGTAGATATAGGGAGTTGGAGGAGGTGAAGATTAGGATGTAAATATAGGGAGTTGGAGGAGGTGAGGATTAGGATGTAGATATAGGGAGTTGGAGGAGGTGAAGATTAGGATGTAAATATAGGGAGTTGGAGGAGGTGAGGATTATGATGTAAATATAGGGAGTTGGAGGAGGTGAAGATTAGGATGTAGATATAGGGAGTTGGAGGAGGTGAAGATTAGGATGTAAATATAGGGAGTTGGAGGAGGTGAGGATTAGGATGTATATATATAGGGAGTTGGAGGAGGTGAGGATTATGATGTATATATAGGGAGTTGGAGGAGGTGAGGATTAGGATGTATATATAGGGAGTTGGAGGAGGTGAGGATTAGGATGTATATATAGGGAGTTGGAGGAGGTGAGGATTAGGATGTAGATATAGGGAGTTGGAGGAGGTGAAGATTAGGATGTAAATATAGGGAGTTGGAGGAGGTGAGGATTAGGATGTAGATATAGGGAGTTGGAGGAGGTGAGGATTATGATGTAGATATAGGGAGATGGAGGAGGTGAGAATTAGGATGTAGATTTTGTGGTTTTACACATATTACTTGATATAGGAGTTGAGCCTGCATAACAGGAGAGCCAGAGTGCCACTGGATGGTTTTAAGAGTAAGAAGGTCTTACTGCGCCAGGGCGATCCACAGGGAGGGGTACTATCTCCAACACTTTTTATGATCTACATCAATGACCTAGTTACCACATGGCATGAAAGTGGCAATGTATGCAGATGACTTGGTAATGTGGTGCACAGAGGAGTATGCAACAGTGGCCTCCAAATTGTTACAAAGAGCTATGAATCCACTGAACTGATGGACAAATAGATGGTGTATCAGCATCAATACAGACAAATGTAATACTACACTTTTCACACTCTCCCCAAAACAAAAAGCAGGAACCATCTACATAAACAATGAGCCTGTGAAAGAAGACATACAAGCTACGTATCTCGGAGTTACATTTGATAACAAACTATCTTGGAAACAGCAGATAAATAAGGCAACCCAAAATGCAAGGAGAAAGTTGGTTATTGTAAGAAAGTTGTGTGGAACCACATGTGTTGAGACTGCTATGATGGGGACTACATCTCCATTCTTTGTTTGTGAGATGAGATATTAATTCGGATGATTCAAGTGGCACGGGCGGTTGAGCAATTATGGATTTTAATTCGTTGCAGTGATACCGGGGCCTTCCATAACCAAAGAACCAAATCATTACTCTTTTTTATCTGTTACCTCTAGACATCGAGCATCAAAACATCGAATTATTCCACCTTGTCAATATTTTGTCTGTCTGTCTGTCTGCGATCAGGACTCAGTCAGAGTAGGATCCCAGACTCTCGTGAAGTCAGCTGTCAGGTTAAGTGCGTTGATCGCCCCCACAGACAGAACATCACAGTTAGAATCTACCATATCCACTCCGACTGAACACCCGCTAAAACGTTACACTGTGTTCTGCGCCAGTGGCCCAGTGCATCCGATTTCAGTCAGCATTTTATTCAGGTTTGCTTTCCTTAGCCTTTGATTGTCCCTAATCTTCCTGCAAGACAGCAGATGATCTTTTCTGTAGGGGGATTCTGCCCTTAGACGGTCGGCCTTCCCAGGTTTACGAACACCATCTGTCCGAGTCACTAGAGGTGACTAACACAGACATGCACACACAAAGATAGGAGAGGTGACTAACACAGACATGCGACTTGTAATGTGAGGAAACTGCAACAAGGAACACTTTTCATGCATAGCCTTCAATTGTTCCCGCCGCCTATAGGAACACTTTTCATGCATAGCCTTCAATTGTTCCCGCCGCCTATAGGAACACTTTTCATGCATAGCCTTCAATTGTTCCCGCCGCCTATAGGAACACTTTTCATGCATAGCCTTCAATTGTTCCCGCCGCCTATAGGAACACTTTTCATGCATAGCCTTCAATTGTTCCCGCCGCCTATCCCCATATACCGGTAAGTCACGTTCTTTTGAAAATGATGATCGTCGTAGCACTTGATGATGTTAGGTCATCGTTGATGACTCCAATTCCGATCATATAGACACACAGTCAGTCGTCAAATTATCCCCGTCGCACATCAAACAGCAGACCGTAAGATTTGAGCACGGCCGGTTTAGGGCGTCAATATTTTGAGAAACATTTTTCTTTTTTAATGAATGAAACCACAACTCCACGGCATTACTCATTACAGTAATGATCATCATATACTCGGCTGTGCCGAAGACACGAAACTCGTCGACATTCATCTTTACCTGCTGTGAGACATCTACCTTCGCCACCATTTTGTATAATTTATCGATTTCTCCTGCCATTCATTTCTCAATTTTTTTGCAGAAGTAATGCAAAATTCAGAGACAATTTTGCGCATCTTCAAAAGAAGGCAACTAACGATCATATCAAGTTACGTGTTGTCATTGGACGCCGTGTGAATCGTAAGGGAGCTATTTATTACCAAGTCCGTTGTTAACAAGAAAACATGCGGGATAAATGTGTTGTGGTAGTTTATATTTATGGAGAAGACAGAAGTAATGGCTTTGTGTTGATGTGAACAATTCGAGGCGTTAGGTTACGTGAAGAAGCGCCATTTGGAACTGGGAGATGGGGGTTTAACGCGCAAGAAAGTGTCACATGAAGGTGATATTGGGAGATATAGAGTCTGGGGTGATATTGGGAGATCTACAGTCTGGGGTGATATGGGAGAACTAGAGCTTGAGGTGATATTGGGAGAATTAGAGTTTGAGGTGATATTGTTTGAACTAGAGCTTGAGGTGATATTGGGAGAACTAGAGCTTGAGGTGATATTGGGAGAACTAGAGCTTGGGGTGATATTGGGAGAACTAGAGCTTGGGGTGATATTTGAACAACGTGGGTATGAATGTGTGTTTGTTGAAGAATTTGGATCTTTTGAGGGGATATTGGAAAAGCTTGGACATGATGAGGTGAAAGTTGAAGAGCTTCGATCTGAATGAGTTATGTTGGAAGAACTTAGTCACGTTAATTGATAGTTGAAGAACTTTCGATCTGAATGAGTTATGTTGGAAGAAGTTACGTTAATTTGATAGTTGAAGAACTTTCGATCTGAATGAGTTATGTTGGAAGAACTTAGTCACGTTAATTTGATAGTTGAAGAACTTCGATCTGAATGAATTATGTTGGAAGAAGTCACGTTAATTTGATAGTTGAAGAACTTTCGATCTGAATGAGTTATGTTGGAAGAACTTAGTCACGTTAATTTGATAGTTGAAGAACTTCGATCTGAATGAGTTATGTTGGAAGAACTTAGTCACGTTAATTTGAAGAGTTGGAGGATGAGAAGAGGAACAACTAGAGAGAAGAGATGGAGGTTGAGTACATGAGGAAGAAATAGAGAGAAGAGACGTAGGATGAGAAGAAGAGGAAGAAATAGAGAGAAGAGATGGAGGTCTAGATGAAGAGAAAGAAATAGAGAGAAGAGATGGAGGTTGAGTACAAGAGGAAGTAAAAAGAAAAGGTCGGGGAAGATAATAGAAAGGAGACTTTCGATCTCGACAGTTATTTATCATTTCTGTTGTTGACCTTCTACCAAGCCATTTTTGACAATAGAAACAAGAAAAAGAGTTATTTAATGCTATGTAGAGCCAGTCTTAACATATGGATGTGAATCATGGACAATAGGACAACAGAAAAGAAAATCCCTGGAGTCTGTAGAAATGTGGTTTTACAGAAGAATGTTGAGAATACCATGGACAGTTAAGAAGAGTAATGAAAACGTTCTGAAAGAGGCCAAAGCAAAAAGAGAGCTAATTTCCAATATTAGGAAGAAACAATCATCATTTTTTGTCCATGTAATGAGAAGAAAACAACTGGAATATATTGTAACAACTGAGAAAATTGAGGGACGAAGAGATAGAGGGAAGCAAAGAAATAAGATACCAGACAGCTTAAGAGAATGGCTTAGCAGAAGGTCAACAACAGAAATGATAAATAACTGTCGAGACCGAAAGTTGTGGAGAGACATGATCACCTACACCAGCAGGCTTGGTACTTGATGATGATGATGATGATGATGATGATGATGATGATATTGAAGACTGTACCGTAAAAGCAAATAAACAGACATTTTTGGAAGGGACGGAAGAAATCTGAAACGAGAGACAAACGTGAAGGATAAGGAAATAAACTTTAACGGAACTGAAACAAGAGACAAACGTGAAGGATAAGGAAATAAACTTTAACGGAACTGAAACAAGAGACAAACGTGAAGGATAAGGAAATAAACTTTAACGGAACTGAAACAAGAGACAAACGCGAAGAATAAGGAAACAAACTTTAACGGAACTGAAACAAGAGACAAACGTGAAGAATAAGGAAATAAACTTTAACGGAACTGAAACAAGAGACAAACGTGAAGAATAAGGAAATAAACTTTAACGGAACTGAAACAAGAGACAAACGTGAAGAATAAGGAAATAAACTTTAACGGAACTCAGGAAAGTCAATAAAGACATGGGGGAGAGGGGGGGGGGGGCAGAAAATATTCGCGAAAGAAAATCTAAAGCAAAGAATATGCGAACAAATAATAAAAACAGTAGAAAACGTAGAATGCACGGAATAAATGAAACCAGAACGAAAAGAATGGATAAAAAAAACACACACAAAAATAACAAGAAAAAGATTTTAGGGAAAAAAAACCTGAAAAACAACAGAAAGATAAGATTGTACGAAATAAACACATAAAAACAGCAAAAGGGAAAGATACTGGGTACAAATAATAATACATAAATATTATTATATGGGGAACTTCCGAGGCGATAATAGGGAATAATAGAACAAAGAAGTATGTGTTAGCACTCGGAAAAATTGACAGACAAACAACAATAGAAAAAAACGAAGAACAATATATGGTCCGAAGTGGGATCGAACCCGTACTCAGTGGCACCGCGCCTTGCCACGAGAAGCCGAACGCTTGGTACACTGCCACGCAGCCAACTAAAAAATTGGCTATTGCAGTAGTGTCTTCCACGAAAGGCGATCTCAATGACTATAGCATAGGGTAACGATCACAGACCGGAAATAAATTGTATATTTGTACTTTCCTATTAATACAAGTATCTCCCAGTAGGGCTGAATACTTGTGTTGTAGACAAACATTTATTGGACGAAACAGCACGAATAGTAGTTCCCAGTGGTTATATACTGGGTACAAATAATAATACATAAATATTATTATATGGGGAACTTCCGAGGCGATAATAGGGAATAATAGAACAAAGAAGTATGTGTTAGCACTCGGAAAAATTGACAGACAAACAACAATAGAAAAAAACGAAGAACAATATATGGTCCGAAGTGGGATCGAACCCGTACTCAGTGGCACCGCGCCTTGCCACGAGAAGCCGAACGCTTGGTACACTGCCACGCAGCCAACTAAAAAATTGGCTATTGCAGTAGTGTCTTCCACGAAAGGCGATCTCAATGACTATAGCATAGGGTAACGATCACATACCGGAAATAAATTGTATATTTGTACTTTCCTATTAATGCAAGTATCTCCCAGTAGGGCTGAATACTTGTGTTGTAGACAAACATTTATTGGACGAAACAGCACGAATAGTAGTTCCCAGTGGTTATATACTGGGTACAAATAATAATACATAAATATTATTATATGGGGAACTTCCGAGGCGATAATAGGGAATAATAGAACAAAGAAGTATGTGTTAGCACTCGGAAAAATTGACAGACAAACAACAATAGAAAAAAACGAAGAACAATATATGGTCCGAAGTGGGATCGAACCCGTACTCAGTGGCACCGCGCCTTGCCACGAGAAGCCGAACGCTTGGTACACTGCCACGCAGCCAACTAAAAAATTGGCTATTGCAGTAGTGTCTTCCACGAAAGGCGATCTCAATGACTATAGCATAGGGTAACGATCACATACCGGAAATAAATTGTATATTTGTACTTTCCTATTAATGCAAGTATCTCCCAGTAGGGCTGAATACTTGTGTTGTAGACAAACATTTATTGGACGAAACAGCACGAATAGTAGTTCCCAGTGGTTATATACTGGGTACAAATAATAATACATAAATATTATTATATGGGGAACTTCCGAGGCGATAATAGGGAATAATAGAACAAAGAAGTATGTGTTAGCACTCGGAAAAATTGACAGACAAACAACAATAGAAAAAAACGAAGAACAATATATGGTCCGAAGTGGGATCGAATCCGTACTCAGTGGCACCGCGCCTTGCCACGAGAAGCCGAACGCTTGGTACACTGCCACGCAGCCAACTAAAAAATTGGCTATTGCAGTAGTGTCTTCCACGAAAGGCGATCTCAATGACTATAGCATAGGGTAACGATCACATACCGGAAATAAATTGTATATTTGTACTTTCCTATTAATGCAAGTATCTCCCAGTAGGGCTGAATACTTGTGTTGTAGACAAACATTTATTGGACGAAACAGCACGAATAGTAGTTCCCAGTGGTTATATACTGGGTACAAATAATAATACATAAATATTATTATATGGGGAACTTCCGAGGCGATAATAGGGAATAATAGAACAAAGAAGTATGTGTTAGCACTCGGAAAAATTGACAGACAAACAACAATAGAAAAAAACGAAGAACAATATATGGTCCGAAGTGGGATCGAACCCGTACTCAGTGGCACCGCGCCTTGCCACGAGAAGCCGAACGCTTGGTACACTGCCACGCAGCCAACTAAAAAATTGGCTATTGCAGTAGTGTCTTCCACGAAAGGCGATCTCAATGACTATAGCATAGGGTAACGATCACATACCGGAAATAAATTGTATATTTGTACTTTCCTATTAATGCAAGTATCTCCCAGTAGGGCTGAATACTTGTGTTGTAGACAAACATTTATTGGACGAAACAGCACGAATAGTAGTTCCCAGTGGTTATATACTGGGTACAAATAATAATACATAAATATTATTATATGGGGAACTTCCGAGGCGATAATAGGGAATAATAGAACAAAGAAGTATGTGTTAGCACTCGGAAAAATTGACAGACAAACAACAATAGAAAAAAACGAAGAACAATATATGGTCCGAAGTGGGATCGAACCCGTACTCAGTGGCACCGCGCCTTGCCACGAGAAGCCGAACGCTTGGTACACTGCCACGCAGCCAACTAAAAAATTGGCTATTGCAGTAGTGTCTTCCACGAAAGGCGATCTCAATGACTATAGCATAGGGTAACGATCACATACCGGAAATAAATTGTATATTTGTACTTTCCTATTAATGCAAGTATCTCCCAGTAGGGCTGAATACTTGTGTTGTAGACAAACATTTATTGGACGAAACAGCACGAATAGTAGTTCCCAGTGGTTATATACTGGGTACAAATAATAATACATAAATATTATTATATGGGGAACTTCCGAGGCGATAATAGGGAATAATAGAACAAAGAAGTATGTGTTAGCACTCGGAAAAATTGACAGACAAACAACAATAGAAAAAAACGAAGAACAATATATGGTCCGAAGTGGGATCGAACCCGTACTCAGTGGCACCGCGCCTTGCCACGAGAAGCCGAACGCTTGGTACACTGCCACGCAGCCAACTAAAAAATTGGCTATTGCAGTAGTGTCTTCCACGAAAGGCGATCTCAATGACTATAGCATAGGGTAACGATCACATACCGGAAATAAATTGTATATTTGTACTTTCCTATTAATGCAAGTATCTCCCAGTAGGGCTGAATACTTGTGTTGTAGACAAACATTTATTGGACGAAACAGCACGAATAGTAGTTCCCAGTGGTTATATACTGGGTACAAATAATAATACATAAATATTATTATATGGGGAACTTCCGAGGCGATAATAGGGAATAATAGAACAAAGAAGTATGTGTTAGCACTCGGAAAAATTGACAGACAAACAACAATAGAAAAAAACGAAGAACAATATATGGTCCGAAGTGGGATCGAACCCGTACTCAGTGGCACCGCGCCTTGCCACGAGAAGCCGAACGCTTGGTACACTGCCACGCAGCCAACTAAAAAATTGGCTATTGCAGTAGTGTCTTCCACGAAAGGCGATCTCAATGACTATAGCATAGGGTAACGATCACAGACCGGAAATAAATTGTATATTTGTACTTTCCTATTAATGCAAGTATCTCCCAGTAGGGCTGAATACTTGTGTTGTAGACAAACATTTATTGGACGAAACAGCACGAATAGTAGTTCCCAGTGGTTATATACTGGGTACAAATAATAATACATAAATATTATTATATGGGGAACTTCCGAGGCGATAATAGGGAATAATAGAACAAAGAAGTATGTGTTAGCACTCGGAAAAATTGACAGACAAACAACAATAGAAAAAAACGAAGAACAATATATGGTCCGAAGTGGGATCGAACCCGTACTCAGTGGCACCGCGCCTTGCCACGAGAAGCCGAACGCTTGGTACACTGCCACGCAGCCAACTAAAAAATTGGCTATTGCAGTAGTGTCTTCCACGAAAGGCGATCTCAATGACTATAGCATAGGGTAACGATCACAGACCGGAAATAAATTGTATATTTGTACTTTCCTATTAATGCAAGTATCTCCCAGTAGGGCTGAATACTTGTGTTGTAGACAAACATTTATTGGACGAAACAGCACGAATAGTAGTTCCCAGTGGTTATATACTGGGTACAAATAATAATACATAAATATTATTACATGGGGAACTTCCGAGGCGATAATAGGGAATAATAGAACAAAGAAGTATGTGTTAGCACTCGGAAAAATTGACAGACAAACAACAATAGAAAAAAACGAAGAACAATATATGGTCCGAAGTGGGATCGAACCCGTACTCAGTGGCACCGCGCCTTGCCACGAGAAGCCGAACGCTTGGTACACTGCCACGCAGCCAACTAAAAAATTGGCTATTGCAGTAGTGTCTTCCACGAAAGGCGATCTCAATGACTATAGCATAGGGTAACGATCACAGACCGGAAATAAATTGTATATTTGTACTTTCCTATTAATGCAAGTATCTCCCAGTAGGGCTGAATACTTGTGTTGTAGACAAACATTTATTGGACGAAACAGCACGAATAGTAGTTCCCAGTGGTTATATACTGGGTACAAATAATAATACATAAATATTATTATATGGGGAACTTCCGAGGCGATAATAGGGAATAATAGAACAAAGAAGTATGTGTTAGCACTCGGAAAAATTGACAGACAAACAACAATAGAAAAAAACGAAGAACAATATATGGTCCGAAGTGGGATCGAACCCGTACTCAGTGGCACCGCGCCTTGCCACGAGAAGCCGAACGCTTGGTACACTGCCACGCAGCCAACTAAAAAATTGGCTATTGCAGTAGTGTCTTCCACGAAAGGCGATCTCAATGACTATAGCATAGGGTAACGATCACAGACCGGAAATAAATTGTATATTTGTACTTTCCTATTAATGCAAGTATCTCCCAGTAGGGCTGAATACTTGTGTTGTAGACAAACATTTATTGGACGAAACAGCACGAATAGTAGTTCCCAGTGGTTATATACTGGGTACAAATAATAATACATAAATATTATTATATGGGGAACTTCCGAGGCGATAATAGGGAATAATAGAACAAAGAAGTATGTGTTAGCACTCGGAAAAATTGACAGACAAACAACAATAGAAAAAACGAAGAACAATATATGGTCCGAAGTGGGATCGAACCCGTACTCAGTGGCACCGCGCCTTGCCACGAGAAGCCGAACGCTTGGTACACTGCCACGCAGCCAACTAAAAAATTGGCTATTGCAGTAGTGTCTTCCACGAAAGGCGATCTCAATGACTATAGCATAGGGTAACGATCACAGACCGGAAATAAATTGTATATTTGTACTTTCCTATTAATGCAAGTATCTCCCAGTAGGGCTGAATACTTGTGTTGTAGACAAACATTTATTGGACGAAACAGCACGAATAGTAGTTCCCAGTGGTTATATACTGGGTACAAATAATAATACATAAATATTATTATATGGGGAACTTCCGAGGCGATAATAGGGAATAATAGAACAAAGAAGTATGTGTTAGCACTCGGAAAAATTGACAGACAAACAACAATAGAAAAAAACGAAGAACAATATATGGTCCGAAGTGGGATCGAACCCGTATTCAGTGGCACCGCGCCTTGCCACGAGAAGCCGAACGCTTGGTACACTGCCACGCAGCCAACTAAAAAATTGGCTATTGCAGTAGTGTCTTCCACGAAAGGCGATCTCAATGACTATAGCATAGGGTAACGATCACATACCGGAAATAAATTGTATATTTGTACTTTCCTATTAATGCAAGTATCTCCCAGTAGGGCTGAATACTTGTGTTGTAGACAAACATTTATTGGACGAAACAGCACGAATAGTAGTTCCCAGTGGTTATATACTGGGTACAAATAATAATACATAAATATTATTATATGGGGAACTTCCGAGGCGATAATAGGGAATAATAGAACAAAGAAGTATGTGTTAGCACTCGGAAAATTGACAGACAAACAACAATAGAAAAAAACGAAGAACAATATATGGTCCGAAGTGGGATCGAACCCGTACTCAGTGGCACCGCGCCTTGCCACGAGAAGCCGAACGCTTGGTACACTGCCACGCAGCCAACTAAAAAATTGGCTATTGCAGTAGTGTCTTCCACGAAAGGCGATCTCAATGACTATAGCATAGGGTAACGATCACATACCGGAAATAAATTGTATATTTGTACTTTCCTATTAATGCAAGTATCTCCCAGTAGGGCTGAATACTTGTGTTGTAGACAAACATTTATTGGACGAAACAGCACGAATAGTAGTTCCCAGTGGTTATATACTGGGTACAAATAATAATACATAAATATTATTATATGGGGAACTTCCGAGGCGATAATAGGGAATAATAGAACAAAGAAGTATGTGTTCTATTATTCCCTATTATCGCCTCGGAAGTTCCCCATATAATAATATTTATGTATTATTATTTGTACCCAGTATATAACCACTGGGAACTACTATTCGTGCTGTTTCGTCCAATAAATGTTTGTCTACAACACAAGTATTCAGCCCTACTGGGAGATACTTGCATTAATAGGAAAGTACAAATATACAATTTATTTCCGGTCTGTGATCGTTACCCTATGCTATAGTCATTGAGATCGCCTTTCGTGGAAGACACTACTGCAACAGCCAATTTTTTAGTTGGCTGCGTGGCAGTGTACCAAGCGTTCGGCTTCTCGTGGCAAGGCGCGGTGCCACTGAGTACGGGTTCGATCCCACTTCGGACCATATATTGTTCTTCGTTTTTTTCTATTGTTGTTTGTCTGTCAATTTTTCCGAGTGCTAACACATACTTCTTTGTTCTATTATTCCCAAAAGGGAAAGACTACGAAATAAACACATAAAAACAACAAAAAGAAAAGATTGCACGAAATAAACACATAAAAACAACAAAAAAAAAAGATTGCACTAAATAAACACAGAAAAACAACAAAAGAAAAGATTGCACGAAATAAAAACAAACATGAAAACATCAGAAAGAACAGACTATACGAAATAAAAAAAAAACATAACAACAACAAAAATAATATAGATTGTACGGAAAATAAATCTATAAAAGGAAAGCAGGAAGAGAATGTACTAATAATACCGTTGATATGTGTCGCGCTGTTCTAATGCCACCGTTTTGTTGATCATTAAGCTGTATTGATTTATTTGCTCATTTGTATTCTTTATATTCTAGGAACTGCTGCGTGGGCAGCTGTGATCCTCCATAAACAGGATAATATAATTCACATCTGTCCGGTGTTGATAAATCCGACAGATTGTTAATTCTGCGCGGTGGACAAATTTAAATTCAGATAACTGGAGAGACATTTCACGCAGGGGCCGTAGCTTGATCGATTGACATTAGTCCACTTTTCACAGAAATTAACAATTGCCATTAACACAAAACTTTTGTTGTCTACAATTGTCACTGTCAATAATTGTGGACTAATGAAGCAAAAATAAAGTGTGACAAATTGCGTTCCGTCGTCACATGTCACCTCACCAGGCTACGACCTTGTCGATAATCACGTCGACCCAAGTTTCAGCTAAAATGACAGCTTGGCCTTATGCACTGAACCAACGTTTCCAATTAGTGTCTTCTTCTGGTAATTTCTTGGATAGTTTTTACTTCGTAACCCGGACTCAATTTTAATTGGGGAAAATTAACGAAAATTAGAAAGATAGGCCGTTCGCTTAAAAAAAAGTGTACTGCATCGATGAAGAGTTGAAGTGTGGGTGTTCGGACCAAGTTCAAAGGTCATCATCAGGTCACATGTTCTTAGCAGAACTTTACATACATCACAGCCCGAGAGAAAGAATCTCTGTCTCTAGCCAGATTTTCCACAGAACGTTGCATTCACCACAGCCTGTTAGATAGAATCTCTGTCTCTAGCCAGATCTCCCACAGAACGTTACATTCACCACAGCCCGTCTGAAAAAAACCTCTGTCTCTAGCCAGATCTCCCACAGAACGTTACATTCCCCACAGCCCGTCTGAAAGAACCTCTGTCTCTAGCCAGATCTCCCACAGAACGTTACATTCACCATAGCCTGTCTGAAAGAATCTCTGTCTCTAGCCAGATCTCCCACAGAACGTTACATTCACCATAGCCTGTCTGAAAGAATCTCTGTCTCTAGCCAGATCTCCCACAGAACGTTACATTCACCATAGCCTGTCTGAAAGAATCTCTGTCTCTAGCCAGATCTCCCACAGAACTTTACATTAAGTCAGAGGGAGTGGTGTATCATCAAGACAGTGGGAGTAGTGTATCATCAAGACAGAGGGAGTAGTGTATCATCAAGACAGAGGGAGTAGTGTATCATCAAGACAGAGGATGTAATGTATCATCAAGACAGAGGAAGTAGTGTATCATCAAGACAGAGGAAGTAGTGTATCATCAAGACAGAGGGAGTAGTGTATCATCAAGACAGTAGGAGTAGTGTATCATCAAGACAGAGGGAGTAGTGTATCATCAAGAAACAGGAAGTAGTGTATCATCAAGACAGAGGGAGTAGTGTATCATCAAGACAGACGGAGTAGTGTATCATCAAGTCAGAACATAAGAGTAGGATGTTGCATCATGATAACCAGTCTTCAATGTGATAACAGTACAGGTAATGGTTGTGTTGGTTATCGTGTTGTTAACATTAAAGAGGTGAGATGCAGAATGGTTCAGGCAAAAGCAGCTTTCCAAAAAAATGAGGAAGATACTATGCAATCCATTTTTGACAATAGAAACAAGAAAAAGAGTCTTTAAATGTTATGTAGATCCACGCTTAACATATGGATGTGAATCATGGGCAATAGGACAACAGAAAAGAAAATCACTGGAGTTTGTAGAAATGTGGTTTTACAGAAGAATGTTGAGAATACCATGGACAGCTAAGAAGAGTAATAAAGATGTTCTGAATGAGGCCAATAGAAAAGAGAGCTAATTTCCAATATTAGGAAGAAACAATCATCATTTTTTGGCCATGTAATGAGAAGAGAACAGCTGGAGTATATTGTAACAACTGGGAAAATTGAGGGACGAAGAGATAGAGGGAAGCAAAGAGAAAAGATACCAGACAGCTTAAGAGAATGACTTGGCAGTAGGTCAACAACAAAAATGATAAATAACTGTCGTGGTCGAAAGTTGTGGAAAGACATGATCACCTACGCCAGCAGGCCCGGCACTTGATGATGATGAATGTTAACGGTCTCTTTCTAGCATTCAGCACAGCCATCTATAAAGTTGTATTACTCGCGACCCTACTAATGTGACGTTTTTAGTTTTGAGAGAAGTGACAGCTGTAGGAAGGATTCTGTTAACTAGAGACACATTTTTTAAAATCTATAGCACAAATGGTTAACCTTAATCGTTGACGTCACGCTAGTGGTGTTGCGATCGGGCCCTGATAAGAAGAAAATGCTAAAGACTAGAATATTACTCTTTCTTTCTCTTTCTCTACTTCTCACTCTCTCTCTCTCTCTCTCTCTCTCACTCACTTTCTTTCACTGTCTTTTTCTCTCCCTCACTATCTCATTTCTATATCTTTCTCTCTTTCTGTAATTCATACTTTCTTTAAATCTTTCTTTCTTTTTTTCTTTCCATTTCTCTCTTTCCTTCTTACTTTCTTTCTTTCTTCCTTTATATCTCACTTTCTCTGTCTTTCTATATCTATGTCTTTCTATATCTCTGTCTTTCTATATCTCTATTTCTTTCTCTCCCACTGTCTTTCTCTCTTTCTCGTTCTATATCCCTCTTTCTCTCTTTAACTCTATTTAACTCTATTAATCTCTCTATTTCTCTTTATTTAACTCTCTCTCTTTTTCTCTATTTCTCTTTATTTATTTCTCTCCCACTCTCTCTCCCCTTGTCTTACCCCTATCTCTCTCCCTCTCTTTCTCCTAACACCCGCCCCCCAACCCAGATGACGAAGAAAGGGAAATGAAGGAGGGATGTAACCGAAGAAGATTGTTTGCATGATCTATTTTTAACTTTACTGAAATGTTGCTCTCAATATCTCATGCACTCGTTGGGCGTGCCGCTATTTATTTCTCTTGGCCGACCCTCGTGACATGCATTGTTGATTCAACTCGTGTGGGGAATTTATTTAAAACAAAATTTGATTGTCCTTATGTTGTGTTGAGTGTTCTAGGGTTAAACAAGAAATGGCTTTTTTATAATAGCATGAGAATGGGAAGGACAAGCGAAATGTAGCTGATGGAGATCTTACTGTTTTCATTAGCGTTACCTTCATCGCTACCATCACCCTTATCATTACAAGCAGCATCGTTACTATACTTATTACCTTTATTATCACCATCACAGTCACAATTATCGTCGCTGTTGCCATCATTATTACCATCGCCATTACTATAATCATCTTCCTCATCATCATCAGCACAACCATTATCATCCTCAACACTACTCGTACCAGCACAACCATCACCATCATCATTACCATCATAACCACAACCATTATTATTACCAACATCACCATCATCATCATCATTACCACCATCACCACTCTCATCATCATTACCATCATCACCACTATTATCATCATTACCACGAACACCACCATCATCATCATTACCACCATCATCATCATTACTACCATCACCATCATGATCACCACCATCATCATCATTACCACCATCACAATCATGATCACCACCAACATCACCACCATCATCATCATTACCACTATCACCACCATCATCATCATTACCACCATCACCACCATCATCATCATAACATCATTACCACCATTATCACCATCATCATCATCACCATCACCACCATCACCTCCATTACCACCATCACCATCATCACCACCATCATCATCACCATTATCATCATTACCACCATCAGCACCATCATCATCACAACCACCATCCCCACCATCATCATCATTACCATCATCACCATCATCATCATTACCACCATCATCATCATTACCACCATCATCATCATCACCATCGCCATCATCATTACCACCATCACTACCATCATAATCATTACCAGCATCATCATCATTGCCATCATCATCATCATCAATACCACCATCACCACTATCATCATCATTACCACCATTACCACAATCATCATCATTACCACCATCACCACCATCATTACCACCATCATCATCATTACCACCATCGCTACCATTAACACCATCATCATCACTACCACCATCACCAACAATATCGCCATTACCACCATCATCATCATTACCACCATCACCACCATCACCAATATGATCATCATTGCCACCATCATCATCATTACCACCATCATCACCATAATCATTATTTCCATCATCACCATCAACACCATAATCAGTATTACCACCATCACCACCACTATTATCAGCACCATCATCATCATTATCACCATCATACACTAGCAACACGTACATCATTATCATTACCACCATCACCACCATCAACAACATCATCTTCATTACTATCATCATCATCATCACCACCATCAACATCAACATCATCATCATTTCCACCAACACCACCATCAGCGCCATCAGCACCAACAACATCATCACTACCATCATCACCACCAACATCATCATCATTATCACCATCACCACCATCAACACCAACATCATCATCATTACCACCAACATCATCATCATTACCACCATCACCACCATCAACACCAACATCATCATCATCTCCACCATCAACACCATCAACACCAACAGTATCATCATCACCACCATCATCAACACCATCAACACCAACATCATCATCATTACCACCATCAACACCAACATCACCATCATCAACACCAACATTATCATCATTACTACCATCATATACCATCACCAACATCACCACAATCAACACCAACATCATCATCATCACCAACCATCACTACCATCAACACCATCATCATTACCGTCTTCACCATCATCACCACCATCAACACCATCATCACCACCATCAACACCAACATCATCATCATCACCACCATCACTACCATTAACACCACAATCAACATCATTACCACCATCAACACCATGGTCACCATCAACACCATCATCATTACCACCATCATATACCATCACCACAATCACCACCATCATCATTATCATCATCACCACCAACATCATCATCTTTACCACCATCAGCACCATGAACACCAACATCATCATCATTACCACCATCACCATCATCAACACCAATATCATCATCATTACCACCATCACCATCATCAACACCAACATCATCATTATCACCACCTTCAACACCAACATCATCATCATTACCACCATCACCACCTTCAACACCAACATCATCATCATTACCACCATCACCACCATCAACACCAACATCATCATCATCACCACCATCACCACCTTCAACACCAACATCATCACCATCACCACCATCACCACCTTAAACACCAACATCATCATCATTACCACCATCACCACCATCAACACCAACATCATCATCATTACCACCATCACCACCTTCAACACCAACATCATCATCATTACCACCATCACCACCATCAACACCATGAACACCATCATCATCATTACCACCACCACCACCATCATTTCTAGGTGCCATGAGAACAGATGATTCAAGGCATCGAAGGTGACATTGTTTCTGTAGCCAAAATTGGAAAACGTTAACCGGGTGTGTTTCCCCGAAGTGTGCTATAACAGTCAAGTGGCGTAGACTACAACACAATGTGTCTGCGGCCATTTGGCGTCTCTTTAAGTGCGGACAATGATCATTCTGGAAGCAACTATGAAATGGACGAGATCAGGAAGGTGTGCAGTGAAAGAAATGGGAAGATAACATCAAAGAATGGACATGTCTCCAATTTGCTGAGACCAAAAGAATGACTTAAGATAGAGAGAGGAAGAGAGAATGTTGACAGATGTTGTGAGTGGGGTCCCAGATAGAGAGAGGAAGAGAGAATGTTGACAGATGTTGTGAGTGGTGTCCCACCGACCCAAGAGGTTATAGTATGATGAATAAGAAGAGCAAAAAAAAAAAAGATGAAAAGACAAACAAAAATGAAGAAAAAAATAGAAGAAAATAAGAAGAAAAAAGGAGAATAAAAGGGGGAGGAGAAAAGGATGAGGAGCAGGTAAAATAAAGAAGATAAACAAAGAGAAGCAGAAGAACAAAAAAAAACAAGAAGAATAAGTAGAAGAAGAGGAAGATAAGAAGAAAAAAGACAAAGAGTAGAACAACAAAAATAAGAACAAAGAAGAAAATGAAAACAAGATCAACAATAAAAATGAAGAAAAAAGGAGAAGAAAAGAGTTGTTGTGGCTATATATGGGGCGCTGAGTGGGTGTTGTGGCTATATATGGGGCGCTGAGTGGGTGTTGTGGCTATATAAGGGGCGCTGAGTGGGTGTTGTGGCTATATATGGGGCGCTGAGTTGGTGTTGTGGCTATATATGGGGCGCTGAGTAGGTGTTGTGGCTTTATATGGGGCGCTGAGTGGGTGTTGTGGCTATATATGGGGCGCTGAGTGGGTGTTGTGGCTATATATGGGGCGCTGAGTTGGTGTTGTGGCTATATATGGGGCGCTGAGTGGGTGTTGTGGCTATATATGGGGCGCTGAGTGGGTGTTGTGGCTATATATGGGGCGCTGAGTTGGTGTTGTGGCTATATATGGTGCGCTACGTGGGTGTTGTGGCTATATATGGTGCGCTACGTGGGTGTTGTGGCTATATATGGGGCGCTGAGTGGGTGTTGTGGCTATATATGGGGAGCTGCGTGGGTGTTGTGGCTATATATGGGGCGCTGCGTGGGCGTTGTGGCTATATATGGGGCGCTGCGTGGGTGTTGTGGCTATATATGGGGCGCTGAGTGGGTGTTGTGGCTATATATGGGGCGCTGAGTGAGTGTTGTGGCTATATATGGGGCGCCGAGTGGGTGTTGTGGCTATATACGGGGCGCTGAGTGGGTGTTGTGGCTATATATGGGGCACTGAGTGGGTTTTGTGGCTATATATGGGGCGCTGAGTGGGTGTTGTGGCTATATATGGGGCGCTGAGTGGGTGTTGTGGCTATATATGGGGCGCTGAGTGGGTGTTGTGGCTATATATGGGGCGCTGAGTGGGTGTTGTGGCTATATAAGGGGCGCTGAGTGGGTGTTGTGGCTATATATGGGGCGCTGAGTGGGTGTTGTGGCTATATATGGGGCGCTGAGTGGGTGTTGTGGCTATATACGGGGCGCTGAGTGGGTGTTGTGGCTATATATGGGGCGCTGAGTGGGTGTTGTGGCTATATATGGGGCGCTGAGTGGGTGTTGTGGCTATATAAGGGGCGCTGAGTGGGTGTTGTGGCTATATATGGGTGTTGTGGCTCTATATGGGGGGTGAGTGGGTGTTGTGGCTATATATGGGGGTGAGTGGGTGTTGTGGCTATATATGGGTGTTGTGGCTCTATATGGGGGTGAGTGGGTGTTGTGGCTATATATGGGGGGTGAGTGGGTGTTGTGGCTATATATGGGTGTTGTGGCTCTATATGGGGGGGTGAGTTGGTGTTGTGGCTCTATATGGGGGGTGAGTGGGTGTTGTGGCTCTATATGGGGGGTGAGTGGGTGTTGTGGCTATATATGGGTGTTGTGGCTATATATGGAGCGCTGAGTGGGTGTTGTGGCTATATATGGGTGTTGTGGCTATATATAGAGCGCTGAGTGGGTGTTGTGGCTATATATGGGGGGTGAGTGGGTGTTGTGGCTATATATGGGTGTTGTGGCTCTATATGGGGGGTGAGTGGGTGTTGTGGCTCTATATGGGGGGTGAGTGGGTGTTGTGGCTCTATATGGGGGGTGAGTGGGTGTTGTGGCTATATATGGGTGTTGTGGCTATATATGGAGCGCTGAGTGGGTGTTGTGGCTATATATGGGTGTTGTGGCTATATATGGAGCGCTGAGTGGGTGTTGTGGCTATATATGGGTGTTGTGGCTATATATGGGTGTTGTGGCTATATATGGGTGTTGTGGCTATATATGGAGCGCTGAGTGGGTGTTGTGGCTATATATGGGTGTTGTGGCTATATATGGGTGTTGTGGCTATATATGGGTGTTGTGGCTATATATGGAGCGCTGAGTGGGTGTTGTGGCTCTATATGGGGGGTGAGTGGGTGTTGTGGCTATATATGGGTGTTGTGGCTATATATGGGTGTTGTGGCTATATATGGAGCGCTGAGTGGGTGTTGTGGCTATATATGGAGCGCTGAGTGGGTGTTGTGGCTATATATGGAGCGCTGAGTGGGTGTTGTGGCTATATATGGGTGTTGTGGCTCTATATGGAGCGCTGAGTGGGTGTTGTGGCTATATATGGGTGTTGTGGCTATATATGGAGCGCTGAGTGGGTGTTGTGGCTATATATGGGTGTTGTGGCTCTATATGGAGCGCTGAGTGGGTGTTGTGGCTATATATGGGTGTTGTGGCTATATATGGAGCGCTGAGTGGGTGTTGTGGCTATATATGGAGCGCTGAGTGGGTGTTGTGGCTATATATGGGTGTTGTGGCTCTATATGGGGGGTGAGTGGGTGTTGTGGCTATATATGGGTGTTGTGGCTATATATGGAGCGCTGAGTGGGTGTTGTGGCTATATATGGAGCGCTGAGTGGGTGTTGTGGCTATATATGGGTGTTGTGGCTCTATATGGGGGGTGAGTGGGTGTTGTGGCTATATATGGGTGTTGTGGCTATATATGGAGCGCTGAGTGGGTGTTGTGGCTATATATGGGTGTTGTGGCTATATATGGAGCGCTGAGTGGGTGTTGTGGCTATATATGGGTGTTGTGGCTATATATGGGTGTTGTGGCTATATATGGAGCGCTGAGTGGGTGTTGTGGCTATATATGGGTGTTGTGGCTATATATGGGTGTTGTGGCTATATATGGGTGTTGTGGCTATATATGGAGCGCTGAGTGGGTGTTGTGGCTCTATATGGGGGGTGAGTGGGTGTTGTGGCTATATATGGGTGTTGTGGCTATATATGGGTGTTGTGGCTATATATGGAGCGCTGAGTGGGTGTTGTGGCTATATATGGGTGTTGTGGCTATATATGGGTGTTGTGGCTATATATGGAGCGCTGAGTGGGTGTTGTGGCTATATATGGAGCGCTGAGTGGGTGTTGTGGCTATATATGGAGCGCTGAGTGGGTGTTGTGGCTATATATGGGTGTTGTGGCTATATATGGAGCGCTGAGTGGGTGTTGTGGCTATATATGGGTGTTGTGGCTATATATGGGTGTTGTGGCTATATATGGAGCGCTGAGTGGGTGTTGTGGCTATATATGGGTGTTGTGGCTATATATGGGTGTTGTGGCTATATATGGGTGTTGTGGCTATATATGGAGCGCTGAGTGGGTGTTGTGGCTATATATGGGTGTTGTGGCTCTATATGGAGCGCTGAGTGGGTGTTGTGGCTATATATGGGTGTTGTGGCTATATATGGAGCGCTGAGTGGGTGTTGTGGCTATATATGGAGCGCTGAGTGGGTGTTGTGGCTATATATGGGTGTTGTGGCTCTATATGGGGGCTGAGTGAGAATTGGTGAGTGGATGTAAGGTGAGATGGAGGTAGGGTGAGGTGAGGAGGTGAGAGATGAGTGAGTGTGGGATGAGGTGAGGGAGGGGTATGAGTGAATGTGGAGTGAGTGGCTGAGTGTATAAGAGGCGAGGTAGTGATTGAGGCTGATTGCACGAGAGTCAGTGCTAGTGAGGAGGATGAGTATATAATAAACTGTGAGTGAGTTAGTGAGAGAGTGAGTGAGAGTGATTGAGAGAGTGAGAGTGAGTGAGAGAGTGAGAGTGAGTGAGTGAGTGAGTGAGAGTGATTGAGAGAGTGAGTGAGAGTGAGTGAGAGAGTGAGAGTGAGTGAGTGAGAGTGATTGAGAGAGTGAGTGAGTGAGAGTGATTGAGAGAGTGAGTGAGTGAGAGTGAGTGAGAGAGTGAGAGTGAATGAGAGAGAGTGAGAGTGAGTGAGTGAGTGAGTGAGCGAGCGAGTGAGAGTGAGTGAGTGAGAGTGATTGAGAGAGTGAGTGAGTGAGAGAGTGAGAGAGTGAGAGTGATTGAGAGAGTGAGTGAGTGAGTGAGAGTGAGTGAGTGAGTGAGTGAGTGAGTGAGTGAGTGAGTGAGTGAGTGAGTGAGTGAGTGAGTGAGTGAGTGAGAGAGTGAGAGTGAGTGAGTGAGCGAGTGAGTGAGTGAGTGAGAGTTAGTGTGTCAATGAGTTAGTGAGGGAGAGTGAAAGTGAGTGAGTGAATGAGTGGGATAGTGAGTGAGTGAGGTAGTTAGTGAGACAGAGAGTGAGTGAGTGAGAATGAGTGAAATAGTGAGAATGAATGAGAATGAGTGGAGAGTGAGTGAGTGAGTGAGTGAGTGAGTGAGTGAGTGAGTGAGTGAGTGAGTGAGTGAGTGAGTGAGTGAGTGAGTGAGTGAGTGAGTGAGTGAGTGATTGAGTGAGTGAGTAAATGAGTGAGAGTGAATGAGTGGGGCTTGTTAACTTAGAGAACTGGTAAATTATTAGTTGTAAATGAGAAAGCTCTTATTAATTCTTATTCGAGACAAGAAGCACAAAAAAATCTCTTATTATTTGATACAGAAGCAGGTGGGCATGTCACGGGTGGCCGTGCTGGGTCAGCTAGACCTGGTGTTGACCTCACTTAATGAGTGCCCGTTAGAGGGCTCTGTTGATCATTATCTTCTCCTGGCAGAGACTACTCTATCGATCCCAGGAGAGCTGAGTTTTCCGGTTTCTGTTCTTGACGGGAATGGATGTTTTTCTGGATCGTATACGGGGAGTAAATAGAGAGGGAGTGGTTAATGTTTTATTTTAAATTAGGGAATAATGTTGATATAATAATGATGATCGGGGTGGTAGTGAAATGATGACGGTGATAGTTATGATGTTGCCAAAAATAAACAGAACATCAACATAACTATTGAAGGCAGGAAACTAAAACAAGTAGAAGAATTCAAATACCTAGGTAGTTTAGTCACAAACGATAATTCACAAACAGCAGAGATAGAATCAAGATGCAACAAAGCTTGTCAAATCATTGGACAGTTATCACCACTATTGTCCAACAAGGAAATAACTCTGGAGGCAAAACGGGCACTCTACAATACAATCTTCATCCCAACGTTGTGCTACCAATGCCAGACCTAGACTCTAGATGCAAGAACAATAAGAATAATAACCTCTACAGAGATGAAATGAGTTAGACGAATGACAGGAAACAGTCTGAGAGATAAGATCAGAAATGAAGAACTGAGAAAAAAGCTAGGAATAGCCCCCGCCATAGAATATATAAAGAAACAACAGATAAAATGGTTTGGCCAAGTGACAACGCAGAAAGAACAAAACACAACACAACGAGCCTTCAACAAACGTTGTGAGAACACCAGACGCAAGGGTCGACCATGAAAAAGATGGGTCGATGGAATATTAGAAGCACTAGGAAACATAACAGCAGCAGAGGCGAAAAGAAGAGCAAAGACCGCAAATTACATCTCCCCTCGACGCTGAAAAGCAGATGAGGAAGGAAAGAAGAGGAAGAAGAAGATGATAGTCATGATGGTGATGATGATCGTAATGATGATGGCGGTGATGATGATGGTGTTGATAATGGTGGTGATGATGATGGTTGTGACGATGATGGTGTTGATAATGGTAATTATGATGATGGTGATGAGGGTAATGATAATGGTGGTTATGAGGGTAATGCTGATGGTGCTGATAATGATATGATGATGGTGATGAGGGTAATGAGGGTAATGATGATAGTGCTGATAATGGTAATTATGATGATGGTGATGAGGGTAATGATAATAATGGTGATTATGGTAATTATGATGATGGTTATGAGGTAATGATAATGGTGGTGATTATGGTAATTACGATGATGGTGATGAGGGTAATGATGATGTTGCTGATAATGGTAATTATGATGATGGTTTATGAGGTAATGATAATGGTGGTGATTATGGTAATTATGATGATGGTGATGAGGTAATGATGATGGTGCTGATAATGGTAATTATGATAATGGTGATGAGGGTAATGATGATGGTGCTGATAATGGTAAATATGATAATGGTGATGTGGGTAATGATGATGGTGCTGATAATGGTAATTATGATGATGTTGATGAGGGTAATGATAATGGTGGTGATTTTGGTAATTATGATGATGGTGATGAGGTAATGATGATGGTGCTGATAATGGTAAATATGATAATGGTGATGTGGGTAATGATGATGGTGCTGATAATGGTAATTATGATGACGGTGATGAGGGTAATGATAATGGTGGTGATTATGGTAATTATGATGATGGTGATGAGTGTAATCATGAATGTGGTGATGATGGTAATTATGATGATAGTGATGAGGGTAATGATGATGATGTTGGTAATTTTGATGATGGTGATGAGGGTAATGATGATGATGGTAATTTTGATGATGGTGATGAGGGTAATGATGATCGTGCTGATAATGGTAATTATGATGATGGTTTCTGAGGGTAATGAAAATGGTAATTATGATGATGGTGATGAGGTAATGATGATGATGGTGGTGATGATTGTACTGACGATGGTGGTGGTGATGGTAATGTCGATGGTGGTGATGATTGTACAGATGATGATGGTGATGATGGTTTGTTGAGGATGGTGGTGATGATTGTATTGACGATGATCGTGATGATGGTTTGTTGATGATGGTAGTGATGATGGTAGTGATGATGTTGGTGCTGATGGTAATGACGATGAACCATTTTTTCATAGTTTAATGGCTTTCATTATTTCTTATGATGACAGTTTACACTAATCTAATTGAGAGTGACGCACTGTGCGGCTAAACGTACAAGACGGGAATCGGCATGGCGCATGATGCGTCGAAACGTACGGAGAGAGTTAAGTTATGTTTCTTGTATTGAATGTAAAAGTCTAGTATAGTTCGATAAATTATTTCAGCGAAAGAGTGATCTCCCCTTAATTTATATCACAACAAAACTAAAGTCACATACTTACACGGCCTTTCGGTAAAGATCTACTTTAGTCCGGTAAATTAAAGTTCGCAAGGGTTACATCCCCTTGAGTAACATTTCACTTAATTCAGACTCTTAATTGTTGGGTTTAGGGTTAGTTTCATGCTAAAACTAAACCTAACCCTAAATCTAAACAAATAAAAAAAAAAAAGAATTTGTAGCATTTGAAAACTACTGTATATTTGTTGTGACGCCAACTAATGGGAGATCCCTCATTTCGCTTAAATAATTTATCGGACTAAACTATTACTTTACCCGAATCTCAATTCAGGTATTTTCTTATTTGTTTATAAATTAAACGCATACATTTAGTTGATGCAACGTACTGCATGACTTGCAGAAAATCCTAAAGACCTACAACAATTTCTTAATGAAATAAAGATGACGAGCAAAAAATATGGATTAGATATGAATATCAAAAAGACTAAAACTATCACCATAAATAAAGATAATACTCAAAATCCACAAGTGGATATCAAAGTTGAAGGAATATACCTGGAGACAGTTCAGAGCTACAACTACCTTGGGCATACTATAACCAGTGATGGAAAATGTACAACTGAAATAAACAAAAGAATAGGAATGGCAAAAAGTAATTTTAATGTCATGAAGAACATACTAACATCAAAACAAATAACACCAGGGCTAAAACTAAGAACAGCAAAATGTTACATCTTCTCAACATTCCTGTATGATGCAGAAACATGGACATTAAACAAGAAAACAGAACAGAGAATTGAAGCCTTTGAAATGGGGATATATAGAAGAATAGGTAGAATTGGATGGAAAGAAAAGAAAACAAACGATGAAGTTTTAAAACAACTAAAAATGAAAAGAGAACTACTAAACACAATTAGAACAAGACAAATGCGATTTTTGGGCCATGTTAAAAGACACAACAACCTAATAAAAGTAATCTTGGAAGGGAAAATACATGGTAAAAGAGGCAGATGCAGACCATGACTAACATGAAGGAGTAACATCAAAAGATGAACAAGTCAACCTGTAACAACCTGCACCATCAAAGGAAGAGACAGAGCGGAATAGTACTCCATGGTAGCCAACCTTCGATGTGGAGACGGCACTCGATGATGATGAATGCATATTAATACTTAAATGGTGTAATTTTCTATGTCCCAGTGTGCCTCCTTGTCTATGTCCCAGTGTGCCTCCTTGTCTATGTCACAGTGTGCCTCCTTGTCTATGTCACAGTGTGCCTCCTTGTCTATGTCCCAGTGTGCCTCCTTGTCTATGTCCCAGTGTGCCTCCTTGTCTATGTCCAAGTGTGCCTCCTTGTCTATGTCCCAGTGTGCCTCCTTGTCTATGTCACAGTGTGCCTCCTTGTCTATGTCCCAGTGTGCCTCCTTGTCTATGTCACAGTGTGCCTCCTTGTCTATGTCCCAGTGTGCCTCCTTGTCTATGTCCCAGTGTGCCTCCTTGTCTATGTCACAGTGTGCCTCCTTGTCTATGTCCAAGTGTGCCTCCTTGTCTATGTCCCAGTGTGCCTCCTTGTCTATGTCACAGTGTGCCTCCTTGTCTGTCACAGTGTGCCTCCTTGTCTATGTCCCAGTGTGCCTCCTTGTTTATGTCCAAGTGTGCCTCCTTGTCTATGTCACAGTGTGCCTCCTTGTCTATGTCCCAGTGTGCCTCCTTGTCTATGTCCCAGTGTGCCTCCTTGTCTATGTCCAAGTGTGCCTCCTTGTCTATGTCCCAGTGTGCCTCCTTGTCTATGTCCCAGTGTGCCTCCTTGTCTATGTCCCAGTGTGTCTCCTTGTCTATGTCCCAGTGTGCCTCCTTGTCTATGTCCCAGTGTGCCTCCCTGATGAAATGTGCCCTCATTTTAGATGAGTTATCTGAAATATCCACTAACAAGTATTTTCAACTCAAATGTTAAGTCAGTCCTATTATATGGCTGTGAAACATGGAGAACAACAAAATTGACAATCATGAAGATACAGACTTTCATTAATGGATGCTTACGCAGAATAAAAGGATGGAAATGGCAGGACAAAATCACTAACATAGAATTATGGAAATGTACCAGTCAAACACCAGTGGATAAAGAGATACAGCGAAGACGATGGCGCTGGATAGGACACACACTGCGGAAGCCAACTGAGAGTATTACACAACATGCCCTTTTTGGAATCCACAGGGGAAAAAGACAAAGAGGAAGACCAAGGAATTCTTGGAAACGATAGATAGAAGCAGAGATGAAGATGATGGGGAAGACATGGAATGATCTTAAAAGAATGGCAAGAAACAGAACGACTTGGAAAGTGTTTGTTGAAGACCTATGCTCCACTGGGAGCTAAAAAGGTAGAAGAAGAAGAATAATAAGTTAGATAAAGAAAGAAGAAGAATAAAGTAGAAAAATAACGAAGAAGAATACGAAAAAAGAAAGAGAAGAATAGAAGTAGATACAGAAATAAGATATCTGTAGTATCATTACTGCTGCTGATACACCGTTAAAGACCTTCCTTTGACGAAACGTTGGTTTGTTTAGTTTTGTCTTCACTTGAAAGCCTAGAAATCATATTTTAACGTTGTTATAGAGACCTAGTGTTGTCCTGGCGAAATATAAGAATGATTGTATCTATTGTAAGGTAAGTCAAAGATCTATTGCCATGTTGTTTCACTAATTATTGATGATCTGATACGAATGTCCGAAGGTTCTCAATCCTTTTCCGTGCGGAGATTTTGAGAGAGAACAAAATTGTTCAGAGTTTTGTGAAGCAAATCGACATATTTATACGCATCTAACATCATCATCATCAAGTACCGGGCTTGCTGGCGTAGTTGATTATGTCTCTCCACAACTTTCGATCTTGACAGTTATTTATCATTTCTGTTGTTGACCTTCTGCCAAGACATTCTCTTAAGCTGTCTGGTATTTTTTCTCTTTGCTTTCCTCTATCTCTTTGTCCTTCAATTTTCCCGGTTGTTACAATATATTCCAGTTGTTCTCTTCTCATTACATGTCCAAAAATAATGTTTGTTTCTTCCTAATATTGTAAATTAGCTCTCTATTTACTTTGGCCTCTTTCAGAACGTTTTCATTATTCTTCTTAGCTGTCCGTGGCATTCTCAACATTCTTCTGTAAAACCATATTTCGAAGGGCTCCAGTGATGTTCTTGTTTGTTGTCCTATTGTCCATGATTCACATCCATATGTTAAGATTGGCTCTACATAACATTTATGAACTCTTTTTCTTGTTTCTATTGTCAATAATGATTTGCATAGTTATCCTCATTTTTTTTTGGAAGCTGCTTTTGTCTGAGCCATTCTGCATCTCACCTCTGTTGTACATTATCCGTCTGAGTCAGGTCGAATAATTTTACCTGCTACTGTATGCAGTAAACAGTTCAACCTGTGGCTGCCCTGCTGCCTTGCAGGTAAGCTTGGGAGAGTAAAAGGCTAAGGGAGGGTACCCTGAAGTAAAACAACCCCACTGCCTTGTGGGTGAGACTTTTTAGTCAAAGGCTAGCGGAGCCAACCGTAAACAAACCGACGGAAGGCAACAGAAAACCCCCGTCGTAACTTATTTGTACTGCGATGATAGGATTTGTACTTCTATATCAACAAACCTGACCACTGCGGGGACTACAACGGGATGGTTACATTATTCAGGGAATGTGGTCCAGCTATTATCATTGCTATTTTAGTGATTTTGCTAATTTAATATAATTATTAATCATTTAATAGTTGGATAAAGGGAATACTAGAGTCACTAGGAGGAATAACATCAGAAGAGGCCAACATAAGAGCAAAAAGATTACTTTATTAAATTAAGGACATGGTTATGATTATTTTATTAAATTAAGGACACGGTTATGATTATTTTACTAAATTAATGGCACAGTTATGATTATTTGATGGAATCAAGGACATGATAGATGAGTTTACAGGGGAAATGATGAACTGGTGTTTATTTTCAACATTACAACTATAATGGGACAGCTTAATATAATTTGAGAACCACTGCGACACAGAATCTCCAATCACAGGCAATAAAGATTAAACATGTGATGACACGTATCCCTCCATTCAATCGGCGGCCGCTCCACGTCAGATCTCAATTGATAGATTTAAATTAAGACAAATCACCGATGCAAACGGTTGTGCTGGAAATTACAAGATAATTACAACTTCAACAACGACATACACAAATACTGTCATTCGTACAGGCCCGTCTGTGATTGTGTGTGTGTATGTGTGTGCACTATTTGATGCAGCCATGTCACTCTTTGACTGCTTTAATGGGCGCTTAATCTGCTCCCAGCAATTACTCTCGTTAAAGCACATTTAGAGAAAATGTTTATGGCTCTCATTTTTTTCAGCACAATTTTTGACCCTCAACCTTAAGCTCGTTGTTTTGCGATATTTCTCCAAAATTAATTTTGTTTTAGTACATAAACGAGACCGATGACGAGGGCAGTCTAACTCAGACTGAGATTTGACAACTACATTGATCAGAATTCAATATGTGGGGAGATTATTTTAGATTTATTTCCCCATAAATTGTATTTGTATTTCTATACTTGACAATTTGTTGTTACGGAGGGGAAGATAATCCAGCAGAACTTGGCATTACCATTATAGGGAAACTAAGTTAAAATACATTTGATTTCGGTTTTCATTTATTCTTTCTTCTGTTCTCTTTCTCAATGATACCTAAAAGGTGTCGCGGTTTATATCATTTGTCGTTCTTGAGCTGCTCGAACTGTCTGAATTAGTGATTTTCCTTTGTTGTTACATGTCTCTATCACTGCATCTATCCATCTTCTTCTGTTCTCTTTCTCACTGATACCTAAAAGGTGTCGTGGTTTATATCATTTGTCGTTCTTGAGCTGCTCGAACTGTCTGAATTAGTGATTTTCCTTTGTTGTTACATGTCTCTGTCACTGCATCTATCCATCTTCTTCTTTTCTCTTTCTCACTGATACCTAAAAGGTGTCGTGGTTTATATCATTTGTCGTTCTTGAGCCGCTCGAACTGTCTGAATTAGTGATTTTCCATGTTACATGTCTCTACCACTGCATCTATCCATCTTCTTCTTTTCTCTTTCTCACTGATACCTAAAAGGTGTCGTGGTTTATATCATTTGTCGTTCTTGAGCTGCTTGAACTGTCTGAATTAGTGATTTTCCTTTGTTGTTACATGTCTCTACTACTGCATCTATCCATCTTTTTCTAGGTCTTCCTCTTGGTATTTTTCCATGCATTCTCGAGATGAACGCCCTTGATGGTGATTGGTGAGGATTCATTCTGACCAGGTGGCAAAACCATTTAAGCTGTTGTTGACTTTTATATTATTAACGCATTGAATTGCACTATTTTATTTTGTGCTGTAATGTTTATGCAATCGGTATCTATGCAGTCGAGAATATCCCATATCCGCTCCACTCATTTCACAGCTCCTGCAAATCTGCGGTGGTAAATTATGTAGACATGGTCGACTACCAGGCAGCCCTAATCGTCTACACAGGCAACGACTTCCATCGAATAGAGAGTGTATAGACACTTCCTCGCTCCAGTTTTCGTGAAAACACACATTTGAAACAAACAAAAAACGCAGCCGGAACGGTCAAAGCGGCTACGTTATTCTTTCTTCGGCTTTTTCTTCTCTTTTTCTTCTTCTCCTACTTTTCAGCTCCCTGTGGAGCATAAGTCTTCAACAAACACTTTCCAATCCGTTCTGTTTCTTGCCATTATTTTAAGACCGTTTAAGTCTTCCCCATCATCTTCATCTCTGCTTCTATCTGTCTTCTCCAAGAATTCCTTGGTCTTCCTCTTTGTCTTTTCCCATGGGGATTCCAAAAAAGGGCCTGTTGTGTAATACTCCGCAGTGTGTGTCCTATCCAGCGCCATCATCTTCGCTGTATCTCTTTATCCACTGGTATTTGACTGGTACATTTCCATAATTCTATGTTAGTGATTTTGTCCTGCCATTTCCATAAGCGGTAACGTTAGTCTCTGCAAAAACATGCCGACATGCAGCAATTTTGATTTTACGTTGGCGGAAGTTAGCAAGGTTTGACTCCAGTGCGAGCCAAATCGGCTACGTGGGAGACAATGTTTTAAAAAATCACCAAAAAGAGAATGCCCACATTCACTTCAAAACTTCAGTTCACCCGAATAAATCGAAAAAAAAAATACATAAAAACCAGGATCGATGCATTGTGCTATTCACCATTGCTTCAGAAGAACTGTCATTAACAGCGATAAGTGGCAAGCTTGCTGGCAGCTCTGGCATAATAGTCCGGCCTTCTTCTGCTTATCTCTCACCCGGTAAATGGACTGGGTTGTCTCTGGTTTACGGCAAAACCGAGATAATTGTACGCTTAGGCCCGACACATCCGAATAGAAAATAATAGAATGGAATAGAATAGAATGGAATGGAATAAAATAGAATAGAATGGAATAGAATAGAATGGAATAGAATAGAGTGGAATAGAATAGAATGGAATAGAATAGAAAGGAATAGAATAGAATATAATAGAATATAATAGAATAGAGTGGAATGGAATAGAATAGAATGGAATAGAATAGAATGGAACAGAATAGAATAGAATATAGTGGAATAGAATAAAATGGAATAGAATGGAATAGAATAGAATAGAATAGAATGGAATAGAATAGAATAGAATAGAAAAGAATAGAATGGAATAGAATAGAATAGAATATAGTGGAATAGAATAAAAAATTGAATAGAATGGAATAGAATAGAATAGAATAGAATAGAATGAAATAAAATAGAATAATAGAATAGAATAGAGTGGAATGGAATGGAATAGAATAGAATAGAATGGAATGGAATAGAATGGAATAGAATAGAATGGAATGGAAAAGAATGGAATAGAATGGAATGGAATAGAATGGAATGGAATGGAATAGAATAGAATAGAATGGAATAGAATAGAATAGAATACAATGGAATGGAATAGAATGGAAAATAATAGAATGGAATGGAATGGAATGGAATGGAATGGAATGGAATGGAATGGAACGGAACGGAACGGAACGGAATGGAATGGAATGGAATGGAATGGAATGGAATGGAATGGAATGGAATAGAATAGAATAGAATAGAATAGTAGAATAGAATAGAATAGAAAAAATGGAATAGAATAGAATAGAATGGAATGGAATAGAATAGAATGGAATGGAATGGAATAGAATAGAATAGAATAGAATAGAATAGAATAGAATAGAATAGAATAGAATAGAATAGAATAGAATAGAATGGAATGGAATGGAATGGAATGGAATATAATAGGATAGAATAAAATAGAATAGAATACAATAGAATAGAATAGAATAGAATAAAATGTAATAGAATGGAATAGAATAAAATAGAATGGAATGGAATAGAATGGATTAGAATAGAATAGAGTAGAATAGACTAGAAGAGAGTAGAATAGAATAGAATAGAATCAGGATGTTCCATACCGGTTGGCGCAGGCGATCATGTCCCTCCACAATCTTCTATCTACAGTATCAGTTTTGTAGTTGACTGTTTTTCATGCCATTCACCCAGCCATTAATGGGTACCGGATCTTTTTCTGGGCAAGT